>JAODUO010001238.1:85000-130893 GCA_025642075.2 Ridgeia piscesae
ACAACAAAACTGAGGTTAGCAGATGGCGGTGTACAGCTCTTGTTTACACATGTAAATTTTGGTGGTGTGTTTGAGGAAATGATGTGTCATTCATTCAATATTTCCTGGGATAAATACCTGGTGCAATTGAAAGTGTTTAACAATGACATCTCAGAATTTATTCTTTGAACATGTTGCTAATACTCTGAACATATTATTAAGTCAAAATTACATTCCTGTAACATATATATAAGGTTAAACGGCGCATACGGAAGACCAGTTATGCATAAGGCACTGTGTACAGGAGACCACTGTTTTAAGGAGACCGGAGCCGGTCTTCTTAAAGTTTTGATGTGTGATTGCATAACTAATGCATTATATTTAATGATTATCCTTGTTAGTGGAGATAGTTTAGATATAAAGGAATTAACTTATGCAATTACTATAAACTTTTCTTTATATTTTGATTGGTTTTGAGCACATTTATTGCAGACACTTGTATATATTTATGTGCATAAGGCACCGCATACAGGACCCCGGCAGAGAAGTGCTTATAATTTAGAAGTGTTGCTATATATTGATTGAGGGGTTAGCATTCCGTGCTCCGTGTACTATATGCTTGTTTGATGTGTATTAACTGTAATAAATATATACACACATTAATAAAACAAATATTTGATGGATCTCCTAGCTACACGTTGTACATTTGTTAAATGCGCCGCTGTCAATTTGTATATCTGCATATATATTTACATTGTTATTGTTATCGGTGTATTGGGTTTTGGATATACCAGGTCGGCGTTATGTATATACTACTGCAAATAAGTATAACTAATAACTAACTTCCGATTATACACCGGTCTCCCGTACGCGGCATCTAAGCATATAGGTTTTAAGGACACCGATTTTTGTGTATATATTTTATTTATTACAATATCATAACAATATTGTAGTATGTGGTGTGTATTTTTATTACAGACAATGTTCCAATTAGACATAATTGGAAAATCAATTACATAAAAATATACGGCTGGTCTCCTGTAGGCGGTCGTATATGCACTGGTCTCCCTATGCAACATTTAGCCTTACACACACGCACACGCACACGCACACGCACACACAGTGTGTATATAAATATTAAAATGATGATAAAATCGACACAAAATTTCACTCTCACTCTCTCGTCCCCCCCCCTCTCATATTCAAACAAAGCAACCTTGTAGTAAACTGCCCCCAATGTACATTAATGAACAAATGGCAACTGGAGTACTGGAGGACAGATGGAGAGACAGACTACAAGCACTTGAGACTGCCAGATGTAAACCAGACCACTGTCTCAGCCTGCAGAGGGCTGGTGGGCCCCTGACATGTGGTAACATTTGGCAGATAGTGCAGATCATACCAACCTGATCCAACAACCCCAAACTGTGCGGAGGAGCTGAACGTAAATCTTGCTACAGGAGATATTTCTGCCGTGCACTGCCCATATCCACGGCTCCACTGTGCAGAGTTGCAAAAACAGTTTCTACTTAGAAGCCACTCCTGGTGGTAAAATTCCTTGCGGGTATCCAAAATGCACACTGGCATTGTTAGTGTTACTGTTAGACAGGTTTTTATGTGTCACAGCAAGAAAAACAGACAATTGAGAGGGAAACACAAAAACACTATAGTCAATGTGATAGGAGCAAAACCTTTCACATCAAAGTCAGTGACCTTCATCCCCGATAAATTAAAATTACACCTGGTCAAGACAGTTCGTCAATGTTCAGGTTCACATCAATGAATGGAAGAACAACTGACAAAAACAATAATAATTACAATATTAAAAGTAAAAGGCAAGTTCTTATAAATATAGCACAGTATCCAGTCTTCAAGACCGTTCAAAGCACTTTACACTTTACTTTCCTGACAGACCTGTTCATTCAGACACCATCTCGGCTTCTCTGGGAAGCATCCAGCCATATACTACAATTAATGCGCGAAGGCTGCTTGTACACATAACCACCACATAGCCAGGTACTCATTTATACAGCTGAGTGAACTGGAGCAATGTTGAGTGAAAAAACTTGCCCAAGGTTTTAACACCGCAGCACAGGATTCGAACCCGGGTTCCCGTAGTCGAGAGTCCGAAGCTCTACCCCTGAGCCATTGCGATCTACTTCTATTGCATCTATATCCTTGAGAATTCGAGCTCACAGGCACAGAATTGCACATCTGTAACTAACTAGATATACATATAAATAAGCTAACTTTGGGGGTTTGTTACAGAATCCCTTTCTATGCGTCAACGTCCATTCATCTCTTTCTGTGTTCATTCAAATTGTTGGACCACTGGCTTCTGTCCAGCCAAATAGCAACAATGTTTACACTTTTTTGTGTAATTTCAAAGAAACTAACATGTTAGTAAACAACGAGTTATTTACATTTCCGATACATTGCTATTCTAGACGGCCTTTCTCGGAATGGTGGTCACCTATCCAGATGGTGCTATTTATTTCAAATGAGCATTTTTTATGAACCTGCATTTTATGGATTAAAACATTAATTTAATTAGTTCATTATTGTTATTATATAATCATTATAATGTTCTAGTGTTTCAATATATCATAAATATTAATGTAATTATCTAAATATTTCAGGAACCTTGTGTGTAATATATGTTAATTACTTATTATGTAGTCTTTTTAATTTTACTGTAATGTTATATTTACCAGTATAGTTTTGAAACATTCTTATGATTCTATGTATGTTTGATAATACGTGGCTGTGAACAGGCAGGTCCAGGATATGTAGTGCTGTGTAAATGCTTGTAATAATAACACTGTAACAATGTTTCGTATCATATTACTGGTCTACCCACGGACTGTGCTGCTGATAACATGTTCTTTGTGGGTTATTCCATGTGTAAACTGTAAGTTTACTGTATACTTTTGATTCCAAACACTTATTGTATTGATTTATTTAATCTTATTTATTTACCAATTTTAGTAAATATTATAAATGTTATCATGTTGTGTCTGATCAAAAAACCTTTTTAAGAAATATTACTTGCCTATTTATTTATTTATTTATTTGAGTACTTACTTATATACTTAATTTATTTACTTTACCAATTTTAGTGCTGATTAGTATTATTATCATTTCAATGTCTTATCAACCATATATATCGATCACCAATCTTATTTCTTGCTTTTTAATGTGTAACTGAAGACAAAAAATTCTGCTTTTAATGTGACGTTTTAAATGGACAATAAAGTCTTTTGAATCTTGAATCTTGAAACTTGTTGTTATGCGTTCTCACGCTGCCTGTGTTTGGTTCATGGTCTCAGTAGTGTGAGTCAACACTGACCACTCCTGCCCACAGAGGTATGTGAACCCATGTGACTCTTGGGGTCTAGGTGTATGGAAGTGTGTGGCTCCTACCAGACCTCAGGCAGGGGGAGTCAGGGTTCAGGTTAAGTACTGAGTCCCACATCTGAGCCCACGTTCAACCCTGTGTACTCCGCAGCAACTCTGGGGCCCACAATGTGATGTGTAATGCTGAGCAACCCACACAATCATTACGAACCACAAAACCCATGCGATCGCAAAAAGCTAAACTGATACATAGCCACTAAACCATGTGAGTTGTGTGTGACCCAATATCAAAGAACGTTTAGCAATGCACCATTGAAATACAGCTTCGTAATAGTAAATATACAAATATGAACCAAAAATTTAATTATGGATCTATTTTACACAATTAAGCATGGCCCAATAATAAACTACTGAATCAAGACCCCCAAAACTTACTGGCCTTTGTCCATGTAATACATAACTGAAATGTGACCCGACAATACACAAATCATACAATACACAACTAAGCATTATAGGCTGGGTGGCCCAATATACAGCTGCAGCCTCTGACTGGTCTGGTGTTGTTTCAATCAACAGGGATGTGTAGAGTCCACCCCAGTTGTTCCAATACACACAGTCTAGTCTGCACAGGATCAACTCACAGAGGTGACAGAACGATTGTTTCTGATTAATTACCAATTTGTTTAGCAACACAGCAATTTTGGATCATTGTTAGTGCATCGCCTCATAGGTTCACGTGCCTGGTTTTATGTTCATTCACTCACTTGAGTAACTGGTCTCTGATCTACCAATTGGCTATGCATTTCACAAAACAAATATTGTACTCACTGATTTAAAGTTACTTGCCTATGAGTGTTTTTATATGCTATGTCCTTCTCATTGAGGGTCTTTCTCCTTCCTGATACAAATCAGTGACGACCAGCACACCAGGGTACGTCAGTAGAAATGAGTGCTTTTTGCTCAACGGTGGGATTAAGCTAGTATTATACAGACTAAGTTAATATCGTGGTCACCAATATTATCTAACACCATCCATCGGCTTGGAAAACTGTCAGTACAAATAAGATACAATGATAACGCCACAACACAACACTAATACAAACAAACCACTCATTAACTATTGACTCACAATCACAGACAATCGGTGCGTAAATCATCACCACACCACATCAGATAGCGGTTCTATATAAACACGTTAGACAAGTAAATAGGACAATCCATCAGTTTATCTCCCCCCCCGCACAGGCATTCTGCAAATCTCCCTCACTCGCTTGTGACAGGCTGAAGTGGAGGAGCCAAAGACTTGATGACCCAGAGCCCAACTCTCCTAAGCACTGTTTGTGCTGGGGCTTTCCCTGATTACCTCCCTAACAGAGGGAGGCATGTGTAAACTATCGGGAAGAGACAGGGTTGCGTCGGGACTGGCCCTGTAAATAACAACTTGTCAACAGGGATGATGGGGTGCTCTCTCCTCTGCCAGCCTCCGCCCTGAGTCTGGCTGGCAGCAGCCGTGAGAGTTCCTGGCCACTACAGCTGCGCAGTTACTTGCCGCTTTGTTTGAGAGCATCGTGGCAATTTGTGCTGGCTTTGTTAAGGTTTTTTAATTACCATGGACCCAGGCAACATGTTGGGTCTTAATTAAACCATTGTTTCATTTTGTACCCGATACTCCTTATATCTAGAGGTACCTCAAACAGCACAGGTGATAACAGGGGTTTCATAATTGCTCCTTAAAAGTGGGTCTATTAGTAAATTAGGGATTCCATATTATGAGACACTATACAATAGTACACTGTATTAACAATTGTCTTTCTAAATTTATACAATTCCTCAACATACAAAACTAACACAATTAAATCTGTAACATGGCATTGGTTCATATAATATAAGACTTTAAAAGATTCTACCATGATATCTAAAAGATCTATCAAACTTACTACCCTAAAGTACATACACAATCCCAATATAATCAATTGCCAGACTGAAAGTTCTACAGATCATAAGTTATTTATAATTATTATGTCCTCATAGTTATTGAACTAATAAATGATTTACTCACATATATAACATGTAGGCCTATGTGATAATTTACATGAGTTATTGTTGCCATGTTGGGTCCATATTGTCTACATACACAAAGCTTTACACAGTAACAGTTGCTATGATTGTGTTGTTTTCTTAGAAATTAACCAAGACACCCTGTATTTGACAAGAGTTAATTTCAAGTTTTATTTTTGTATAAAGTTTACTTATAAGAAAACTTAGGCCAATTGTTTTGAAAATACTTAGCCAAAAGAAATATAAAATATTTTATAAATTTCAGCCAGAATACATCCCATCTGACAAACATTGTTTATGTTTGTCCCAATACTGGACCCCCCATAACTGACTATAAACAATAAATCTGGGACATAATCCCACAGGATTTAATCCCTACCTAGGATACCAGCTACAACATACACAAGCCACAATGGTTATAACATCAAATGATTCCCTTCTGACATATTTTGTAAACATTCACACGAAAACAAGGCCAAGAAAATCACAACTTACCCGAGGGGTAATCACCTAACTCTGGCTACAGCAAATATTCCAACTCGGAAAGACAAATACTGGAATAAACCAAACTTTCACGCTAGGCTTCCAAGTGCCACACTGACACCAACCAGCTCCCAGAACGTTTCACTGCCAGCCAGCCTCCTATTGGACGTTAGGCAGCCTCATTACAGCAAGAATGCCTCCCCCAGCAGCCACTAGACTGGCTTATCTTAGACTTAATCCAGGTCAGGCTGAAACCCTACACCAGATCACCACAGCAGCCAGTTCTTGACCAGAACCATTGGTCAGCCGTCCTGCAATGTTCCCTGGAGTGACCACTAATGCAGGAGCAGGGATATGTCATTACAGTGAACTGGTGAACTCTGCCTTGACTGTGATAGATAGAGTTTACTACTGCGTATTTATACATGTCTCTTTGGTATTTGAGGTGATGCAAGTTCAAGGAATTGAAGCTGGTTATCCTTTCAACGTCAGCTGGCAATGTTTCTTGCAGTTAAAAAGTACATGTATGATGAATGATAGATTTGATGTACTTGCGTTTTGTGTAACATGTATAAAGTTGGATGTTTTTATTGGAAACATTGTTGGCATACTGTAAGCTAAGTAGTTTACCTAATATGCTCTTCTCAGAAACAGATGCTGAACTTGTAAGGAAATGAAATATATATCACGCTCTAAACAAATACACATTTAAAATAACGAGGTGGTAAACTTAGACAGCTGATCCATATATGCAGAACATGTGGTCTAGATCGACTAGATCACAATGATGATTTTATGTCCTATTTATAAAATTATGTATTTATTTATTTTAATTCTTTGTGTATTTTCTTAATATTTTCCATATTTTTTTTTTTTTTAAATACATGTATTATTTTTATTGTATTATTTTATACTATAATGTGTTTAACCTTGAATAAAAATAGGTATTCATATTCACAATTATTGAAACACAATATATATTGACTAACGGTTCATTAGCTACAGAGTGCTGAGGTATAAATTGGTTAACAGAGATGATGGACATTTAATTTAATTGCTACAATCACATTACGTATTATGTACTTTCATCTACAGCTGTAACTTATATCTCTTGAAGACACACAACACTGCCAGAGTAAACAGTGACTAGAAGTGTATTTATTTTACTTTAATCCAAATTAAACACTACTTCTGAAAGTGCAACCATAAACCTAAATTCAATCAATTTTGGTCATGTGAGAAACTTTTTTACCCTTCACCCTTGGGGTTACGGCTTACTGACGGGTTTCTTTGTGGTAATCAAAGTCTGAGTCACCCTTGTGTAAGAGGAACTGCAGATGTCAACGTCAATTGGAAATGATTCTTGTGGGTGGGAGGTATTCAGAGGTAGAAGGTTGAATCAGCATGGTTGGTACGTGGAAATATTTACTCCACAATGGCCGGTAGAAAGCATGATTAACTCATGAAATTATACAGACAGGAACATTAGAACCTGTAGATGGTCCAGGCATGTTATGACATGTTAACATGTTACAGGACCTGCTTTGGACTGATGGAGAGGATCCGTTGCTGACAGTGGCAGTGGCACTAACAGCTCCAGCTGCCAGTGAGTATATATATCAGAGTCAGGGCTAAATAAACACACCAGTTTCAATGGTGTCTCCATCACCAGTGTGACTGACTGTAGCTTGTGTCACTGTCACGCTGACGGTGGGTGCAGATCACTATTTAATTTACCCCTGCAATACATGTAAAGTCTCTTGAGTTCTATGTGGATCATTCTGTTGTCTTTATTTAAATTTTAAAATAATTGTATAAATTAGATTTTCATTAACTTGGTGAAATGAGTGTAAAAAAATCATAATTCATGGCGTATTATGCACACTATTGATGTATCAATGATTCAAAGGTAAATGAATAGTCCTTCATATTATATCAAAGCCAGTAACAAAATTATCAAGCTACTGTGATTTCTGATATGTTAGGATAAGATTATTGTAGAACCTTATTTAGCATCTTGAATCTATTCATAGATTCAAGATGCTAAAATATGTAATCGTTTCAAAACCTCAAGCTATTTTTTTTATCAAATTCTATCATAAAAAATGTTTCATGAGAATCAACACAAAATTAAGGTACACACACCACACCACAACGCACCACAACGCACCACAACACACCACATCCGCCCGCCCACCCCGCATGCACACACACGCATGCACGCACAACACACACACAAAGTAGGCCAAATGCCACAAATACACGCATGTATGTGCCAATGTTCACAAACACAGATATACATAAATTTCCTCATTCAAATGGATCTTAGATTATATAAATAACCAATGATTGGGAACCACATCTGAAACTGACAGATACTTGAACTAACTACAGGCTAGTAACACACTACCAGCATTGTCTCCAGGTGCAAAAGGCAGCGTCCTATTAAAATGGACTGACAGTGCCTGCTGCCCTGTCCATCTCTCTCATAAGTAACCCCACTGTCGCTGCAACAGTTCACTCTCACCAATATCATTTTCCCTTTCCATTTTCTTGCTGGGTCATGCTACACCAGACAGGTGCAAAATCATGACTCACGACATACATGCATGACATATTACAATGGCTTCAATCAAGACACCATATTTATAGTTTTTGTTTGTCTAGCAAAATACTTATCGAGATCAATAATGGACTGGAAGATGAGGGGAGAGTGGAAATGATAATGTGAACAGATAATTAGAAATAAAAAATTTTTTTAGTGAATACATGTAAATATTGAAACAATGGCTGTGCTGTAAAATGGAAATTGCATTAAGATTGCCACTTATTGCATACTTTTCAAATGTCATAAAAATTTCTCAATGACAATATGCCACTTTATTTTTTTCTGAATAACCATAACCACTGCTTTAAATATATCGACTGAGTTTTCATAATTGCACTACCACCACATAATCAAATGTTTTAAAATGTCAAAATCATGATGACTTTACTGCAACTGTTCCTAAGTATCTGTGTCATGATTCTGTGTCAGTGATGTATTCAGTACCTTTGTTCCTCGAATATTAACAATTTCACCTAATAATGAAGGTAGTAATATTAATATAGTTAACACTCTCTGACCATTACATGGGAAACTACTCATTAAAGAGGGGCCTAAGTTACCTCCCATCCAATATAACACCTCATTCTACCCTATCATCACCAGGGGTGTTATTTTCTATACACTATGTCCCTCCCCTTTATTGGTCTAACTACACAGGGGGGAAAGGGTAATGATGGCGGAATGTTAGGGACAGAGGGTGGATGAGAGAAGGGGTGTGCTAGGTACAACCAGGAACAACCCTGTGGGGGCCAGCTAGGGTTTCCTAACCTGATATGACAGGGTGGTCCTAGGATATTAAGGGAAATATTGAGTTCTGCCAACAGGCGGTCTACTGGTAGTCCTGACTTTTGAACTACAGAGCCGTCTCAAGTTTACTACATCACAATCCAATAAACCTAATCTGGTTACATCACATCTGGGATCTGCCAGATCATGTAATAAAGTTAATTAATGCATCTGGATTCACTCAACTAGCCATCACAAACTTACAGATCAGTGTATATTTTATTACTCATGACATGAGACAGACTTTAAGGTAGTGTTGTTTACTATTTTTAGCATGTCTAAACTAAATACAAAATTAATATGCTGATGATAATGCCAGGCAAATTATGTAGGCCCCTGTTTTCAAACCAAGCCAAATTATCTTGTTTATTGATTGGAAATCATCCTAGAGACAAACTGGCGTATTACTGGCATTTCTTACCCTAAAATAAAATTACGGATGATAGAATTCTAGTACATATTGTTATTTTTTGGATCGTGAAAGAACACTCATTCTTGTGTGTGTTACCTGCTCTCTCTGGTATTTACATTTTCAAATTGATATACCAGCACAAATGTTCATATCTTAATATATATATATATATATATATATATATATATATATATATATATATATATGTAATATATAGGCTAGTTAAATTGAAATAAAATATTTTTTAATTTATCTTTCTCCAGCAAATGGTTTATCACTTTTTTCTCAAAATTGTTATGCTGTTTTTTGTGTATATTTATCCAACTGTTTTTGTTTTGGCACAGCATAATTTTGCAAAAGCTGTACATTTCTACCACGTAGCTGAGGCATATGATCATGTTGATCCATTGAAAAGTATGCCATAAACATGGCATAATTACCACCACGATACAAAACCATTGCTATGCACATGCTGAATAAAAATAAACAATTCATGTTCAGTGAAAATAAAACTTCAGAATATACAGAGTAATCAGAATTGAACTGAGCAAGAGTTGGGGGAATGAATAAGAACAACCCTTCTGCTGGGACAGCCCAGCCTTCATGTGTATCTATCTATCTTATGATTAATGCACCTAATCCAATAGCTTTGGTCTCACATGGGGTAATCTGGAAAGAAAACAAAGGCCCCTGTTACCCCCTGCTGGGCATGTGTTGACATGCCCCAGTGATACGGGCAGATGAAAGTCATCAAACAGGGTTTTAATTTGTCAGGAATCAGTGAAGGCCACCCCCCAATACCCCAGAGATAGCAGGGTTTACCCTGGTCTGGCAGGGTATGCTACAGTAGGGGTATCAAGTTTAACTATTCCTCAGAGGGGGTTTTACATTACCATGCTAGAAATGTGTTCTTGTATAAGTTTGACTGGAGTGATAGTGCAAAAGTTAGTGGATTGAAAGTGTAATCAATGTATGGAGAGTTACACACATGTTAAGAACAATTAAAAGTCAGTGTTCAGCAATGTATCTAAGATTTCAAGATGTTTGTGTTATATTATGTCTTTGTCATGATGTTGATGATGATGATGATGATGATGATGATGATGACCTTGATGATAATGGATAACTAACTGTTAGGTATTATTAAATGATTGTACTCTATGATATTTTACGATAGCATAGATTAAAGGTGCTACAATTCCAGCATTAAATGAACCCTCCCTCTTCATAAACATATGGTACAGCTGTACCACATTACTGATTCATGGATAGCACAATCCTGTTATAAAAAAAAACCAGCACAGAATACAAGCTTGAGTCTATAACCATTTCAACAATGACCAACCAATGATGACATTTCTATGACAAATTCATCACTAAAAGAACACACATAAACCTGCGTCCTTTCAACAACAGCCACTTTGATTCTTTCACAGATCTTCTGAGCACTTGAGCATGGTTGCCGTGGTAACTACTGCAGCACACCTGCGGGCCGGCGTAGGTATTGCAGCTGTTCACTTTTACCTGTAGGGGTTATGCGAGACCGCTGCAGGCAGTTCAAGCACTCTAATATCTGATTTATGGGGCACTTACCGTAACACCAAAGCCAGAGTTCGGAGATTTCTAGAAATGTCTTTTTATCATGGAGTGTTATTTCTGTGTTGGCACTTCCTAGAATGAGCCAATGAAGGCTAATGGCAGACGACACACATCTATAGTCTGGGTTGTCCACTTGAAAAGGTGTGTTATCGCCGGTGGAAATATTAAATAACAGATCAGGAGTTCATAGCTACATTCCTTATGAGTTTGTTTGTAATAGTAATGGTGGATTTTATGTAAAGCATTAATTGGAGAACTGATCTGTAATTCTGGTAATACAAATAACAATTGTTGTTATTATTAACAGGAAACAGACCACAATAACACTAGTAAACAAATATAATTATTATTTGTATCAGCAGTAAAACATACACTTGTAGTCCTACAATGATGCATAAATTAACACAATTCAGAGCAATTTTCTATACACAAGATTAAAATATACAAGATTAAATTCAATATTAAATAATAACCAGGACCCAATTAAACTTCCAGTAACATATATATAATATCAATAAAAATATGAATATGGGAAGTTTGAAACATTGTATCAGTTTCACATCCCAGGCCCTAAGATCCACTGACTTCTCCCTATGTTTATTTCTGTTGTTTCACTATTGGCTTCTGGTCTACCTATTGACAACATTAAACAATTCTAGTTATTTAGAGTTACTGTTTGGGAAAGGCTATGCTTTTCTCAAGGGTGTTTCCTTTCTGGAAAAATGTAGTAGTGATCAACTCCCCAGATGACGCCACTGTAAACAAACAGTCGCAAGAGCTTTGGACTCTTGACTAACAGAACCCGGGTTCAAATCCTGTTTAAGTCTGTTGACTCTACACTGCTCTAGTTTTATTGGTTGTATGAATGAATACATGGCTATAGACAGTAGTGGACATGTGTGTAAGAGTAGTCTTCGCATATTAATTGCTGCTTCCTAAAGAAGTCGAGATGGTGTTTGATGATACAGGTGTAAAGTGTAAATCACTTTGAGCAATCCTAAGGATTACATACTGTAGCATACAAGAACAGTTATTTTAAAGATCAAAACAGTGCATCGATCAGTGGTGATAATTTTACTCTCAATGTCTTTCTCAATAGGTTAATACATGTTCTAATGATTGATACAATTTTGCCCTGCTGCAGCAACCTATCCCAACAGCAGTGAGGTTGACAGTGAGAGTGGACCACTGACTGTAGCAGGTAAGAGCTACCAGTGTTGACATTACGCCTTTGATGTCTGCTGAGGGACAGTGAAGTGGAATATGCTGTGAAGGTGCCAACAGACTCAATGAACCAGCAGCAATCAACCACAGCAACACCAACACCCTACTGGCTGACTCACTCACAGTACAGCAGTGTGCCTAGAGAAACAAACACCAGGGCAGCAGGCATGCCAGAGATCAGGGGTGATCAAAGAGAAGTTGTTGCGTTGATAAGAGACTGACCAGAAAGAATGTAACTATAAATACAGACCACTCATGTTTTTCACAAGGGTGAGAAGAGGATAAGACCTACTCAAATACATTTACAAATATAACATAACCCTAAGAATATAATATAATTACATCTGAATTACAAAATAGTAAAATAATTATTGTAATTTTTATAATATAGAAAATAATAATTAATAAAATAATAACAATAACTTTCACAGGTAATAAGTTACTTCTTGACTATTACTTTTTATCATGTTACCTTTAATGTAACTATTACATTTTGTCCTTCACTTTTTCTGTCCTGTTATTTTCTATAAACACAGCTATGCAGACCAAGTTAAACACTCCTAGGCCAACTCCCTTGATTTGGCCAGGAAGAACAATAACGTAGTTGTTATTTAGAGACACAAACACACTCTACCATGGTCTCTATCCTTAACAGCAGGGTCCCTGAGAGTCAGAAAGTTCAAAGGGAAACTGAACTATTGGTAAGAGGTAAAGCCTTTCATCTGGAAATGATAATGTGTGAGAGCTGTGCAACATTATGTATACTTACACAATGGGTGGATAACCTGGATGGCAGGACAGCACCCCCTCAGGGGTAACTCCTGTGGGGCAATTTTGACACTCTGTCTTGCCCAATTAAATCCTGATTACATGGGTTTAATTGGTGTATAAAATTAGAGTCATTATACATTTACTGTCTCCCTAAGCAAGGGATGCTAGTATGTGTATCAACAAGCTGTGAAGTCTGGCTTTTACAGTGATTACTTTTTGGGGGGTTTGTTTGATACCAAGTGCAACCCCCTTTCATACCCACTGGTATCCAAGGAAGCTCAAAGACAACCTCAAAACGCATCTCACATCGAAAACATTCAACTAAGATCTGGAAGAGGTCGTATACAAATAAACCAGGAGTATGTGAATAGTTTGTATGATACCTCGAGAGAAGTCAGACACATGTGGGTTAATGCGAGGAAACACAGACAGGGACCTGTTTATGATTTGTATGTAAAAAGCAAAGTTAGATTCAAGTATGCTTTATGATTCATCAAGAATAATGAAAATGTATTCTGCAAAGAGGCACTAGCTAAGTAATTAGTCGACCTGAGGCATTTTTGCGTGAAATTAAGACTATCAATAACTGCAATGCTCCTTTTCCATCTTCCACCGTTGTATATACTACGAATATTAATTTATTGGTATCACAACCAGACCACTTGCATAAGGTGGGGTGATGTGCTTTCAGTTAAATTTAAAGTAACCAATGGTGTTAGACAAGGGGGGATATTACGTCCTTACATTTTTAATGTGTAGATGAATTGAGCGAACAACTTAAAATGTGTAATGTTGGATGTACATAGCATGAATGGTCATCTTATTAATCACATAATGTATGCTGATTATTTCGTCTTGATTTCACCTTAATCGGCAGGACAATGCCAGTTACTACCTGCTATGCACTCTGTTTGATGTACAATGCTGCCAGTCAGTTATTAGGAATATGGTGTATAGATTTATGTGTAGACTTGATAGTTCTGTTAAATACTTTAAATGATATTCTAACTTCTAGCTTAAGATTCACTTCCAGGATCCGTAAACACTGGAACAAGCTTTTATATGACTTGACTGAAACAACTGTATACATTTTTCTAATATACACAGCATTGGGTCAGAATGCATACTGTCCATATTGTCTGCCTAATGTCATCATATGGACCTCAGAGTCACATGTACTTGTTGTATGTGCCCGTTGAGTCTGGAATAAAGTTACTGAATTGAATTGAACTTCATACCAGCTCATACAAATATCGCACTCCACCCCCAAACTAGTCTCCTTAGACTCAAGGGAAGGTGGTAATTATTATGATTTCATTTAGATAGATACATACATTTTTTTCAACATCTTTGATATGTATGTTGCAAACATTATCCATTTTTCTATATTAGATTGAAAATAAAACAAAACAATTCCTGTACTTTTTTCAATTATTAAGCTTTTTCCCTGTTTTTTACTCTTCTACTTGTGCAATTGATACCCAGTTACCCATATGTTCTGTTTACATTGTAATGCCTGTCAGAATCAGAGACGAGGTTTTTGTGGCCAATCTCGAGTATATGCTGACATCTGGTGACCAAAATATAAATGATTTTTATATTCGCAGCATTTCCAGATAATTTACATGATTAAATAAGGTACATAACTGTACAATTTAGTTAATAACAACTAAATTAGAAACACACACATCACACACACACACATATATATATATATATATATATATATATATATATATGTATATGTATATGTATATGTATATGATATATATATATATATATATATATAGTATATATACTTATATATTATATATATATATATATATATATATATATATATATATATATATATTATATATATATATATATATATATATATATATATATATATATATATATATATATATATATATATATAATATATATATATATATATATATATATATATATATATATATATATATAATATGTATATATATATATATATATATATATATATATATATATATATATATATACATATATATATAATATAATATACATATAATATATATATATATATATGTATATATATATATATATATATATATATATATTTTAATATATATTACATAAAAAGTTGGTAGTTACATTTTTGTACCTGGAGGAACCACAAATCCAACACCAACTACCGCGGAACTGATGAACACACAACACACACAAATAACACTGGCCAAGCTGTTGTTATTCTGTATAATCAACCTAATTAATTATTAACAATACTATGATTTCTTCCGCAGTTCCCAGAGGAACCAAACGCTGTTGGATTAATTCCCCTTTGACCAGCGAGTAATTACCCCCTTGACTGATGGACCCCTCCCACCCATCTTCTCAGGTAACAATACCTGGCTGCCTGGACTCAGTCATGCTTTCTACCTCACCATGCCAGGGTAGGGTGTCCATTACAGTGAAGCTCAAATGTATTTGCTTTTAATTAAATGGTTTCTGTTACTGCCACTGACTGCAGTGACAATGTTTGCCTCCTGTGCCAGACGCTGGTGCATTAGTACCACGTTGGTATATCCTCCAGACAATGGATGTGTTATAAAGGCAGCCATAGATCAAACAAGTCAGCAATATATTGAACAACATCAGCAAGGCACGCCTTTTGCCATGTACGCTACATAAGTTTACAACAAATGGTGGTACACGGGGAATAGTAGGCATTTAAATTGTCATCCTCAATTCATTTTACCCACTGTGAATCAAGTTCACTTATGTTCAGATATGAGCATGAACAGTTTCAGTAATATTTATGGTTAGTTTAATAGAATATCACGTCTTTTTGTTAAAATAATTGAAACATATATTGACACATCTCAGTACATGGCACAGTTTACATTTCCACATGTTTTGACAAGACTTGTTTTAAAACAAATTACTTGTTTTCCAATGAGTTCACTGTTCAAATGTGATAAGAAATGCTGTATTCAATTAATTTTTGTATACATTCTATTAGTATTAAGCAGCACAGACAACAAAATCCATAATTCTGAGAAAAATGCCATGAACAGGAATCTATCGAATGTCATTTGCATTTGCCGTTGAGACAAATCTGTTTACACCGCAGTTGACGTGACGTGACGTGACAGTGTTCACTAACATCAGATGCACCATCCAATGACATTGAAAAAGATAGAACAAGCAGGAAATTGTGTAATAATACCGACACACATCATCAAATATCAGTTGTATTTGCTGACAGTCAGAAATCTGTCTCATTGCACGATAGGCATGATATAACACTGTTTACTAGCATTTAGGACAAAATCCAAAAACTCTGAACACTTTCTGTAAGCAGGAAGTCACGTAATAGACCAATATTCATCAAATATCATTTGTATTTGTTGATGGAGACAAACCAGTTTGTGCCATAATAGGCATGACATAACACTGTATGGCATTAATTTTAAGGACATCCAATAAATTTGAAGAGAAAAATCCAAGCAGGAAGTCGTATAATAGTCCTAATACCCTTCAAATGTCATTTGTATTTGTTGACAGTGACAAATCTGTGTGGGTGAAAAACAGCGGTGATGTAACATCCTGCAGGCACACACAATAGCATCTTGATACCTGGACAACCCCAGAAAGGAAGTAACAGATGGCAGTGGTGTGAATGGACACTCGTGACACCTGAGCGTCTTCTGCCTATTGTCATTATAGATCTCGTGTCTGATGGAGGGCCCAGACTGCAGTTGATTGCTCTGTCCATCCCCATGTCTCACACAAGCTGTTGAGTTGAATTATGCATCAAAGGGGCTGGTGTTTGGTTTGGAGACTGGCTACATTTGAGGGACAGATGTCGTATTTTGTGACTTTTTGTCTGATTGATCAATACGTCCCCTGAATAGGAAGAGCTTGAAAAGGGAATCAGACGAACAACTGTTATCTTTTTAATTATAATTTAAAAATTAAAATTCATCTACAATTTTTTTAAATATGTAATTATTTTGATAAGTACGTCAAAATGACAAAAAGAAATATGTAATAGCATAAGAAATATGAATGGTAGTGTTTTAAAAATGAACATTTACTATTTTAGACTACATTTACTAATGGGCTACATTTTGAAGGACAGATGTCTGGTTTTGTCACTTCTGTGTCTGACTGACATCTGAATAAGATCTTGACAAGGAAATCAGATGAACAACTGTCACCTTTTTAATTACAATTTTTTAAAGATCTTTAAAAGTTATTTATGTTAAAATATGCAATTATTTTAATAAGCACATCCAAATAACAAAAGGAAATATGTAATAAGACAAGAAAGATGAATGGTAGTATTTAAAAAAAATGACTACTATTTGGAAGTGGGCTATAATTTGATGGACAGATGTCTGATGTCACTTTTGTATCAGATGGATCAATGCACTCCTGAAATAGAAAGATCTTTGAAAGCCAATTAGACAATCAACTTTTTAATTACAATTTAAAAATTAAAATTCATTTTAGAAAGTTTTAAATGTTAAAATGTGCAGTTGTTTTAATAAGTATGTCCAAATGGCAAGAAGAAATAAATACTATGACACAAGAATAACTACAAGGGTAGTAATTTTAAAATGACCATTTACTATTTGGGCTACATTTACTAACAAGCTATATTTAGATGGACAGATGTCTGACTTTGTCCTTTTTTGTCAGATGGATCTATACATGCTATGAATAGGAAGAGTTTGAAACGACAATCAGACTAACAACTGTTGCCTTTTTAACTAAAATAAAAAACATAAATTACGTTTTTAAATTAAAAAAACTGTTTTTAATACGTACATCTAAATGACAAGACAAATTATTGAAAGATGAACGGTAATCATTTAAAAAATCACCATTTATTAAGTGGAGATGGGCAACAGTTTAAAGAACAGATATCTAGTTTTAAAGTTATTTCTGATGGATCGATACCTATTCTGAATAGGAAGAGTTTGAAAAAGCTATCACACAAACAATTGTTACCGTTTTAACTAAAATAAAAAAATTCCTTTTTTAACCTGTTAAAATGTAACCTTTTAAGAACTGCCAGATGACATGGTGGAATATGTTATAACACATGAAAGCTTAATGGTTGTAATAAAAATTTAATATTATTTACACATCGACGCTAACAGACATTTACATTCAAAAGACAGCAACATGTTTTCAAAGGATGTCGCCCAGAAACATCATTGACAATTGACACAAACGGCTACAACCTCAGAAACATCCAGTTTCTCAACCTATAAACATTCAACTTTAAGCAGAAAACTTAAAACGTCCAGAGACATTGCTATGCTTGAGTGATGTTACGCTTGAGTACTCACCGAGGCCTGAGAATGAAGGACATCTGGCTGGAGGCGGTACTGTCCACTCAACTGTGCATCACCATGTCCAGGCAGTCACAGTGGACAATGCCTTTACACCACTGTCCACCCAGTAATCACTGCAAACACACCGCCGTACAATGAGAACATAATTACAAGGAAACCTCCTCATAAACAGGGCAGGTAGAATTTACATAGGAGACTAAACACGGCTACACAAGGTGCACTGATGTTTCTCACGCCCCCCGTTTAAATGTACACCCCAATCTGTTACTGTCAGTCTTCTCATTTTGCTGTCAACTTTCACTGATCGTTTGACCAGTCAAACCTCTGAACATGTAAACATAAACATTTCCTAAAGTAAATATTATTTTACTACGCCATGACTTCACAAAGACATGTGCATCTGAAAGTGCACTTAGATGCAAAATTTCAAACATTCATTCAAATGCAAATGTGACATATCCCTTGCATTTGCAATGGAATGCCATTTTCATACGTTATTTTTCAAAAGCCGAATCTAATGTATTTCAAAGGAAGATCTATTACAGTTATATTCTGCAAGTTTTATATTTCTGATTAACAAGCACTGAACATATTGTCTGTCATGTAGTTATTTTTTTAATTTATCACAAATAAAATGTAGTTGTAAATTTCATACATACAAAAACTGTCTTAGATGAATTCCAATGCAATTTACAAGAATCATTATTCATAGCCAAATACATTCATGTGACCCCAACCCATTTGTATGTGAATGACTTAACATAAAATTTACATATCTCAGTACAGTGCGGATGAATAAAAAAAATTTAAACTCACAATAAACGAGTCTTCCTTGTTTACCCGGGGTATTTGCCATTAAGCATTTATTCTGAATTATAGCCTTGTTAAACATCGCTAAGAACATTGAATTAATTTGCACATTGTCTATGGGATGTGTAGCAAGATTTTATCGATCATACAAAACAAAAAAAGTGATATTCTGCAAAGATTCATATTGTAAATGTTGATGACTGTTATGTACTCAAAGGGACAACTATGAGAAACCTTGTGGAAATGTGCACAGCAACCACATATACCTCTGACCTTCATTATGACAACTGTCGTAATGAATGACGCACTATTGTTAGTTTGTGTACTGATAAGCTGACACCGGAGATTGCGTGCATGACACGGATTATACCACATTTGAGTATTTGATCCATCCTGAGCCAAGATCTGCTAAATATAACGCAATCACAGTAAGTAGACTACGCGTGACGATCAATCGCAGGCGTCATGATCAAGTCTGACTGCTGAGTATACTCCAATCTGTCACACACAACTGTTACTGGGAAACTCCCTCCCTCCCTCCCTCCCTCCCTCCCTCCCTCCCTCCCTCCCTCCCTCCCTCCCTCCCTCCCTCCCTCCCTCCCTCCCTCCCTCCCTCCCTCCCTCCCTCCCTCCCTCCCTCCCTCCCTCCTCCCTCCTCCCTCCCTCCCTCCCTCCCTCCCTCCCTCCCTCCCTCCCTCCCTCCCTCCTCCCTTTCCTCCCTCCCTCCCCTCCCCTCCAGCCATCCTCTGCACATCCTTTCTTCCCCATCTCTCCCATATCATCCGTTTTTCTCCCATATCTCACAGTGCCATTCTTCTATTTCTCACATTGTCATACCCTCATCTCTCATACTGTCATCCTCATTTTTTCCATCTATCTCACTGTCATCCCCACTTTTTCCATCTATCTCACTGTCATCCCCACTTTTTCCATCTATCTCACTGTCATCCCCACTTTTTCCATCTATCTCACTGTCATCCCCACTTCTCCCATCTATCTCACTGTCATCCCCACTTTTCCATCTATCTCACTGTCATCCCTACTTTTCCCATCTATCTCACTGTCATCCCCACTTCTCCCGTACTTTTATTCCCATTACTCCCATCTATCTCATTGTCATCCCTGTCAATATTTTACCAAGAAGTAACCCTTATTTTCTTCTCAGCATTTCAAAATTTCCTTAGAACAAATAAAATAATTTCCAGTTCTGTTCACGACTTTCATGTACTCCAGATAATCACTAGAACGGCTAGTAATTAAAATGTACTGATTTAGTAATTAAATGATTGGATAGGCAATCAACGATGCATTCTGCATGACCACGTCTCAACCGAGGACTGACACCACTCGTCTATAATGCATTCTGCCTTGAGAAATCATGTTGAAATCCACTTAATAAAATCACGTAAGATGCATTTCCAATGTACACACCAGCAAGCTAGGAGTCAAAGAGTATCATTAAAATGTAAATATTTCCTGACTAATTTTGTGTAATAACATAATATTGACTACCTCTAATGTGTTTGATAGTGCAATTGTGTTATTTAGTTATGATAACATGATTAGGTAAATTATTAAACAAGAGCTAAACCAGTGACAAATGGTCTGTTGCTATAAAGTGTAAGCTATATACTCAGTGCCTTATTACAGGTAATATTAGCAGGAGTGATTTGAGGATACTAGAAAAACAAACCATCACAAATTGTTGGTTGCTAATGTAACAAATCCTATTTACAAGATAATGGAGTCTGCCTATGACCTATAGAACTAGCTGCATGTCTGCTACTGCACTGCTAATATCACTTCGATCGTGCAAATGTGTCATCAAAATGGCTATTTTTAGTTAATGACTAGAGTCAGACTCATTATACTGAGTATTGCATTTTATGACATTTACTCTACATTAAAATGGTAGCATCCATAAAAATCACGCTCATATAATGTTGAAATATTACACTGTTTTATCTTTACATTTATTATTTTTCTACGTCATTATGGACAGTGTAAACGCTATCTCTAATTCATCAATACTCTTCTAGCATGAGACTAATTACACTCTCACAACTTTCCTCCATCTAACAATCATAGTCGATTATTTTGAATGTTTTAAACACTAGCATTATTTAATCAGACTACATGGTCCGCAATCACACAAGAAAAAGCATATCACATAAACTGATCACACGCTCCAAACGCTAGCATCAACGGACACGATTCACGACTGGCTAAATGAATTTCTGAAGCAGCTGCTTTTACTCCAAGGTATGAAATCCTGATTGTTATGAGAAATGCCCCCAGCTACGCCCATTACCTGCCTGCTGCCTGAGCAGTAATCTCATTCAATTAACCCTATTCTGGGCAAAATAGATCTGGCAGAACCACAGGGATGCTTGTTACATGCAATTATTTAACACCTGACTGGACAGTGTCCAGTGCCCACCTCTATGCTACAATGTGTCCATTTCTGTTATCACCAACTGACATCATCTCTTGCACTGCTGTTATCATAGCCAAATCATGCAGGCTCAGTCCTGGTGCCATGTGCCAGCTGTTGATTCTAAGTGTGATAGCCATTTGATACCTGCTCGGTTGAGATCTCATCTTGTCACCAAGCTGGAAGTATTACACACCTCTGGGTTCCTGTAACACCTGCATAATGTGTGCAGGTGACCAATTAACACTTGGACATTGTCATAACCTGGGCCACTGTTCCTGTGCTTGAAAACATATTTTCCGGCATGAGTCATGAAACATGTAAAAATAACAAACGGATTCTCATAAAAAGGATGTAAATTTGCCATCCATTATGTGTGGCAGCATTTGCTAATTTTTTAGATGTGGTCAAGGGATGCCGTAAATAATTTTGATGACAATCATTTGATGACAAAAAAAAATTTGCATTATGTTTAGGTATATGAAATCGAGCATGCATGTAAATGTATTATATGGCTTGTGTGAACGTTTCCATATAAGAATGAATTTCTTTTAGGTCACACACAGACATGCGAATATATGTATGCACACATAGGCATGTCTGTATGTGCAATTGTCACATGTGTATCATTATGTGAATGTACAGACACATAAAAACAAACAGTTTCAATGAAACATACATGATTGCATACTATCACACAGATGCACGCACTTCACAACATGGTATGACGATGCACACACACACACTTAACATTAATTTACGCACACATACACACTTGAAACAATTACAACACACACACAGCCGTCACAGTGTCCAGTACGCCACAGTACATTATCCCTCACATACATTGACGATACCACTTGTTGCATATGCTATAAACCAGAACACTGCAAATTAATCCACAAACAATATACATGGTATTAGCTACATTATATCAGAGTTAGTATATATGTCACGTTGTGCATGCAATTATAAATCACCATCACCTCCAAGACTTTTTACATATTAAAATGTTTTTGTTTTGCTAGATAGCAGTCAGTGTGAATTATTTAGTAAGATTATCTTCTTACCTGTATACCTAGGTAGGTGAAAATATCAGCATGAATTAATGAAAAGATGTTAAATTGGCGATGAAAATGGTTTTTCATAAGAAGTTTAACATATTAATTGTTGCTCTTAAATAAAACAACATTCATAATTATTTCTTTTATGTTTATTGATAAACATTTGACATATTCACTGGAACCGAGTTCAGGTTCTTTCTCGACATTCACCGCCGCTGAAAGAGAGTGAAAGAGACTTCTGAAGCTCTTTCCTTGTAGTAAATATAAAGATTACTGCAAACATCAGAATGAAATGAGTACAAAGAGCCATGAGGCAAAGAAGGCAAGGGAACAGAACCTGTCTTTTTCTAAGCAAAAGAATATGAAGAAAAAGAGGCAAGAGAATGTGAGGAATTGAGTAGCCAAATGTCGAGCCCTGAAAAAGGCAAGAGTAAATAACAATGCCAGTTGGCAAAAGCAACAACAAAAACAAAGAGACTGTTTTGGATCAGTCAATCCCACCAACTCTGAAAGGGAGGAAATCTGTCATGGGAAAACTGTACAGCACAGTTCAAATTGAGGCATCACCTGATCAAAAACAATCTTATCTATGACAAAGCCAGATGAACACAAAGGTGCTATTCCTGTAGTCCACATTGAAGCAGTCAAGTTGTTCTATGCTAGAAATAACATGTTTAGTTAGTTTTTATAATAAAACTTGCATGTAAGTGGTCTTGCAAAATAATTATAAAGGCAACTGTTATGAAAAACAATCACCTTGTGTATTTCTTTTAAAACTATGAAATCTTTCAGGGAATTAAAACACCAAGTTCAAGTGGGCTTTACTTCCTTTAAAATTATACAATATTTTAATAGGTTAATGTATTTTTTTAAAGTAATATTGTGTGTTACCTAAATTACAGACTGAAAAATTGATTTCCCTCAAGCTAAATATGCATAATGACTTATCTGTGTTAATGGATTTCATGTAACGCGAGTCACAGTAACGCGAGTCACGCTGATTATCTAATATATTTGTATGTTATTGAGAACATTTCAAATCACTAATGCCATTTTTTGAAACCCTATTTATTTGTGTTTCACACAAGGGTATTCATTGTTTGCTATCATTTATACTTTGAGGAGAAACTTGTCATGTATCAAGTGACATTTTTGGATTTTCCGTTTGCTGTAACGCGAGTCACGCTAAGATTAGATTCAAATAAAAATCATACTATGTAATCAAATTTTTATTTGTTGGTATCATTTAATACCTTATACCTTTAAGTTCCTCTATGCATAAGTTGAACTTTTAAAATACATTATTATCAGAGATATGTCAAAATAATGTTCATGGAATGGTCAAAATATGTAACGCGAGTCACTTGGAAATGCCCATGGCAGCATTTGCTAATTTTTTAGATGTGGTCAAGGGATGCCGTAAATCATTTTGATGACAATAATTTGATGACAACGAAAATGCAAACTATGCCCACTATTTGAAAGATATTGGGTATAAATTTAATGAATGCAGGTATGCATTATGTTTAGGTATATGAAATCGAGCATGCATGTAAGTGTATTATATGGCTTGTGTGAATGTTTCCATATAAGAATGCATTTCTTTTAGTGCACACACAGACATGCGAATGCATGTATGCACACATAGGCATGTTTGTATGTGCAACTGTGCACATGTGTATCATGTTATGCATGGCATGTACAGACACATGCAGACATACAAACAGTTTCAACAAACATACATGCATTGATACACACACACGCATGCATGCACACACACACACGTGCATATGCACGCATGCACACACACACACACACACACGCACGCACACACACTCGCACATCCTCACATATACACATACATATACAATACCACTTGGTAAATGCAAATATGCATATAAAACAGAAAACATCTGCTAAATATATATAATCCTACAAAGCAATAATACATGGTATTAGCATATAAACATTATATAAAAGAGCAGATTCTAGGTGACATTAGCTTACCTTTGTCACGGTCTGCTGAACACGCCTGTGCAATTACTATAATCACACATAATCACCTCCACAGGGACTTTTGTCATCATATCCTCTGTCACCAAACCGTATCCAAATGCAGTGACAAATCGTTGCTGATGCTCAGACACTAACCCAGTCTCAGTCATTTACTCCTGTGACAGTCATCTATAATCAGGCACGTCTTCGTCTTCTAAATATGACACAGTGCCTCTTGAGGTATCCAAATCATGCACAAGTTGACAACATCTCATCAGTGACACAACCCGCCAAGCGGAATCACCTGCCAAAAACCCAGGTGTGTCATCTGCTCTCAGAGACTGCTAGTGAGGATGCTCTTCAAATTGTCTCCGCAAATGGACCGATCCGTGATGGGGGTGACAGGTTGCTGGATGATGACAGCTGGTGGCACAAAGAAGATGTTGGTTGGTGTGATTTGTTGGTTGCACTCTCACAAAGGGCAGTGTTCCTGTCTTGTGTTTATTGCGTGGTTTTATGGGTGCGGCTGCGATATGGGAACAAGGGATTGTTGTTTGTTTCCCCTTTGTGCTGTGGATGCTGCGGTTATGTCATCAAGTCCTGTTAATGGAGAAACACCTGTCAGAGTTCTTACCTGGCTAGACGGATGTCACATATGGCACACGTAAGCTCTGTGTTCTTATTGGCCCTGTCTGTGGCAGATGCTGGATACTTTCTAATGAGAATGTTCAAGAATCTTGAATCAGCCAGCGGAGAAGAATTATATTCTCACAGACTCAGTCATCTACATGTACTTTGTCATAGTATTTTTAATATAAAAATAATCATGTTGGCTCTAAAATTAGTATTTTCTTCAAAACAATTACACAAATCACTAAACATAATTCTTCTTCACACAATGGCATGTCACATACATTCTTTCTTTCCTGCATGACCATTAGACATGCTTAAATTTGTAACATTGAAAACGTTATGCACAAATATCCACCACTGTCTACAGCCAAGTACTCGATCATTCATATGGCTTCAGGAGTGAACTGGAGCAATGTGAAATGAACAAACTTGCCTAAGGTTTGAAACGGCAGGATTCAAACCTGGGTTCTCATGCGTTGAGCCACTCTGCCACTGTGCCACTGCACTTCACTGTGTCTGAGTAAAAATATGACTAATAGTAGACCAGGCTCACAAACCAGATACTGTCACTGTCAGCTACTTCAATGTTGTCATATATATTGCCAGCTTAAAGCCTCTCACATATCCAAATGGGAAGCAGTGAATGACTGGGACTCACAATGAACAAGAACTTAAAGATAGACAACAACTCTATGAGTCCAAGACAGGCGACACGTGATTTTAGATTTATTTCCTTGTATATGCAAGTGGGTTATGTCCAAGTGGGGTTTTGTTCGAGGATTTTTCCAGTGGGGATATATCTCGGTGGTTTTTTTCCAATGGACCTATGGTCTGTTTATAAAAAAATCTACTTCTTATGAGTGTGATCTTATAGTTCCCTTGGAAAGGATCTGAATATATTAATATCATAGAAGGGGACAGTTATATTCATTGTCTCTCTTGCAACATATTTTGCAAAGCCAGATGAACACATTCTGCTGAACATTTTAATGGCATTCAGATGTACAACTCCATCATTTCTGCAGTGCCATTGGTAAACAGCCTGTCACTCTACACCTGAGAACCAGAATCTCACAAATGTAGCCCATGTCGGGTCAACCGGAACCATATTAAAATAACCGCCAAATTACACATTGAACTTCACCATAGGGCTGACAACAGGGGCTAATTGTCGGTTATTAGTTCCTTAATAATGATATTGGCTGGCATGTATGACCTCAGCTCTATTTGTCACACAATGGTTACAAAGAAAGTCCACAGCGCCACAGTTTCTACATAAACGTCACGATAAATCACACGCATGCTATGACAATGTCACACGTAGGTATAAGCCTCACGAATGCTAAACACAATTATGGCACACAATTTGCTGCAGCCTGAAGAATTTGACAAGTCCGCCTAATGGTCCCATCCCCCTATGTGTGGCATTATGCCGCCCAGCGTGCAGAAGTGTCTAGACTTTACATCAAAGGGAGTCCGTGGAGCTTCGCAAACTACAGGACACTGGCGGGAACATATTTACTGTTTCTCTATCAGAGTTCCAGGGTACTATCTGTGTATCCAATGTCCACACACTTTTTATGGGGAATGATATGCTTAAAGTTAAGTGTAAAACATTGCTGACATTATATAAATTGTTATATTGTATTTATTATGTTTGCTAGTCAGAAATCATGCAATTGTTACGTGGATACTTTATAAGAACATGATTACATTTACGTTTATGTGTGACAATTTCTGTGTACTGGTGACATATGCCTACGGTCAGTGCCTGTGATCACTGCAGAGTCCACTGCTTTGACAATAGGTGTCACCAACAAAGATAAATTGTCACACAGAAACGTAAAAGTAATCAAGTTCTTATGTAGTGCACTATCCACATATTAATTGCATGATTTCTGATTAGCATAAAATTACAATAAATACGATATTTTATATAAAACTGTTGTAATGTCAACAATATTTTATACCTAACTTCAAGCATATCATTCCCCATAAAAAATGCTTTTAACAACTTCCAGTAACTCATGCTGACAGATGTTCATTAAATTACTCTCTGAATATATACAAATACCATACAAGTCATTAAAAACTAAAACCCCAAAGACAGTACACAGATGCTATTATTGATGACAACGAAGATAGTATCATATACTGTCAATGGGACGCTTTTGGTAAACTCATCACTTCTAGCGTGACCATCTGCCAGACTGCCACAGACAGTCAGGTGTTAGCTACTTGTTTAAAAATCACTGGACCATGTCCAATCACAGTTTTTGTCCCACTCCACATCAAAGAGAGATGCGTGCCACTTGCTGTGACAATTCTAACTTGACACATTAGAATCGTCACCAGCACGAACTGAACAGGTGGAGGCAGAGATGAAAAGATTCTTTAATGAAAGATCTATTAATTGAGTAACTGTCATCCCAGATGTAAAACTGAAGTCAATCTGTCAACATTTTATTAGAAGTCAAAGAATGCAAATTATGCAGAAAGTTACCTAATATAACAACATATATATATATATATATATATATATATATATATATAATATATATGTTTTATATTATCCACATATTTTAGTTAGAGTACCCATTTTATGTAACTTTCTGTGTCAGCATTCTTTGACATACGCAGTGTAAATTTACATATACGACTAATTAATTGTGTCATTAATTCATCTATTTGTGTATTCTTGGTTAAATCAGTTTACATAAATTATTAAATGAATAAGTTTATTGTTTACACAAACATTCTTTCAGTTGATTAACAAAAGCAGAATATTCATGTGAATGCATGACTAGTACAACTACACATGATTCTGTGCTGATGTTTTTGATATGATTTAAAAACCACTTTCCAGTCGCACAATACACTGTACATCTTAAAAGAAGCAAGCATTAAAAAAAATTCTCTCAGAAGAATAACACTTTAAACATTCACACAACACATTTGGATGTCAAATAACTTTACCTACATTGGGCAATATCAGCTGATTCAATACTGACATGAAAACAATCACATCCCTAAGAAGATGAAGTAAACACAATACACTCAGATGAAATACATTTGAGTAATTTATGTCTCAATTTGCCAATATTTTACATGAGATTTCAGAAGCTGTGAGAACTGTACTGCACCGGTACAGCAATAAAAAGCAGACTTTGGTGCCAGATGTGGGGAATGTCACGACTCACAACAGCTGCTTGAAATAGCAATGATTAGTGTCCACCCTTACAGCCAACTGCATCACAGTGTTGACTGTTTCAGGTACTTAACGTTTCTGTTAAGGATCAAAATTCATATAAAAGCTCTTAACAGCTCTTAGTGAAATGGACTCCTGTTCTGTCGAACATACATCATCTCTACTTCTGTGGGAAGTAGTGCATAAATGTTATTTGTACACAAATATCCAACCTATATATATATTTCTAGATACTAATTCACTTTGAGTCAACTGATGCAATGAAGAAATAAGAAACATGTCGAATGTTTGAAGAGGAACCAAAAGAATTTAAAATTGGAATGTAGCATGACAGCCATATGAAACCCTCTTACATTGCCACGTGGCACACACTGAAATGGCAATAGTTCCAAAACAGAAAATAAATCCTGGGTACACCCTTTGGCATATTTACAACAAAAATTGTAATTTTTAAATGTGAAACCCTTTTAGGTGTGTACAGCTTTTTCACTAAGCTTATGAACATAGCCATTTGGTGACTTGAACTCATTGTACAATTTACATCAATTAAGTTTGGATTTTATGTATCGAAGCATTACTCTCAAAGACCAGTGGTAATACTAACAAATGTGTATACCATGGTTGTACTTCTGTTCCTGTTATTTTGTATAATTCTGACATACAACTACATCACAAGTACAATAGTGGGACGACTAAAATAAATCATTACCGGATCCTCACTGATAGCATAGGACGGAGTGTATTTAATAGAACAAATCCATCACAACTGCAACGAGGCCCAAGTGCAAACAATGAGTCATAAAGTATTTATATCTATGACTATACAACTATTTACAAAAGCATCGACCAGAATTATGTCAAGTTATATTTATATAAATCCTCCACAACTGATTGGGCTGGATGTGGTTTATTTAACTTTGAGAGACAACGTTTAATATACAGAAAATTATGGTAGCGTGATTATCATGCTGACTATATATATATATATATATATATATATATATATATATATATTCACATAATTCAAAATGTTATAAATTTTCAGCTGCCCGAAACCATTCAACACATAAAAATTATTACTTTTTGGGGTTGGAAAACAGTCAAAATCGACTCTAATGTACACTATATACAAATGTAAATTTCAGGGTGCCTAAAAATGTATATAGATCTTCTGAATATACTGTATATTCTTTATGGTAGATTACACTTTCCATACCTGAGTAACTGAGATGACACAACACTCGATAGGTATCTATGAGACACTTCCCTCCTGGGTCTTAGAAACATGCACACATGCTAAATTGACATGCATCACTGCAGTTGGCACAGGTGTTTGTGTCAGATACTATTCAAAGTCGTAGAAAGGAGCAACAATTTGCTACACCTTTCCAGGCATCACGCGTATACAAGGCTGCAGGTGAGACGGTTCCCACACTACACAATACCTGCGTGTTTGCACAGCGGCAACTTTTGGAACAAACCCAGTTGTTGTCAAAGCAACTAATTTGTGCTCTCAACTTACAACGTTACAAATTGTGTCCATTTAGTAATTATTTATATTTATATTAGTGGCTGGGCATAGCATGTAAGTGGAGCTTTATTAGACCAATTCCAGTCATGTCAAATACATTTAATTAATTAATGCAGCTGTAAATAGATATTAATTTAAATTGTCAGGTATCTTGATATCTCCAAACTTAATGTACATTCAGTTGTTACTTACGTTAAACCACTTTCCGCTTGCTGACAACATTCACATGTTTGTTATGTGGCTATGTACAACATCAGAGTTAACATCTACAGATTAATGGCAATGTACGAGAACATGGATGGTGTAGACTGTAAAAGGAAAAAATAAGTTCTTATACAGTGCAGTATCCAATCCTCAGGATTGCTCAAAGCGCTTTACACTTTATTTCCCTGACAGACCTGTTCAATCAGCCAGCATCTCAACTTCTTTGGGAAGCATCCAGCCATATGCTACAATTAATGTGCGAAGGCTGCTCGTACACATATCCACCACTGTCTATAGCCAGGTACTCATTTATACAGCTGAGTGAACTGCAGCAATGTAGAGTCAAAAAATTTGCCCAAGGTTTTAATACTGCAGCTCAGGATTCGAACCCGGGTCCTCTTAGTCGAGAGTGCGAAACCCTACCCCTGAGCCACTGCATTCTATAACTTCTCTGGGAAACACTCTCAACTTCTGTGGTTATGTGGTTCCAACATCAGAGTGAACGTCTACACATTAATGGCAATATACGAGAGCAAGGATGGTGTAGGGGCTGTACACTGTAGAGGGTAAACTAAGGGGGAGGGGTGTGGAACAGTAAAAGAAGGGGTGGGGGAGAGGTCAGTTTTCCCAATAGCTTTATGCAGAGACCTGTCCACCCATCATTTTGATGGGTAAAAACTGTTGTGGACGAGTAAAAATGTGGGTGGACAGGTAAAAAATGAAGGTTCCAAAACCATAGATATTGTCAGTTATGCCTTAGAAGTGAGTGTAAATGGTGTCACATGTGTGTTTGTAGTCCATTTCAGGTCATCAGACACATTTTAAAGTTTGTAAACTGGCTTAATAAATAGTTAACATTCATGTGTCCACCAAGACATGTGTGACTGGAAATAATTTGCTCCTGCATAAAGCCTGGGACTGGGAGGCAGTGGAGAGAGCACGAAAGGGACAGTTACTGGGAGGTACATGTAGAGTGGAGAGAGCACAAAAGGGACAGTTACTGGGAGGTAGAGTGGAGAGAGCACGAAAGGGACAGTTACTGGGAGGTAGAGTGGAGAGAGCACGAAAGGGACAGTTACTGGGAGGCAGAGTGGAGAGAGCACGAAAGGGACAGTTACTGGGAGGCAGAGTGGAGAGAGCACGAAAGGGACAGTTACTGGGAGGTAGAGTGGAGAGAGCACAAGAAAGGACAGTTACTGGGAGGCAGAGTGGAGAGAGCACGAAAAGGACAGTTACTGGGAGGCAGAGTGGAGAGAGCACGAAAGGGACAGTTACTGGGAGGTACGAGTGGAGAGAGCACAAAAGGGACAGTTACTGGGAGGCAGAGTGGAGAGAGCACGAAAGGGACAGTTACTGGGAGGTAGAGTGGAGAGAGCACGAAAAGGACAGTTACTGGGAGGCAGAGTGGAGAGAGCACGGAAGGGACAGTTACTGGGAGGCAGAGTGGAGAGAGCACGAAAAGGACAGTTACTGGGAGGTAGAGTGGAGAGAGCACGAAAAGGACAGTTACTGGGAGGCAGAGTGGAGAGAGCACGAAAAGGGACAGTTACTGGGAGGCAGAGTGGAGAGAGCACGGAAGGGACAGTTACTGGGAGGCAGAGTGGAGAGAGCACCAAGACAACGTGAAGTAGAAAGAGAGACAGTGGAGAGGTAGGTAGAAGCAAGAAGGAAACTGGGAGGCAGGTGGGAGAGGAAAATTATGGGATGAGTGAGGAATTAGGGACAGTTACTAGGCAGAGTAAAACGAGGGCAGTTACTGGACAGTATTGGAGACACAAAGGGGCAGTTAAATGGGAGGCAGAGTGAGAATCAGCAAGACAAGTGAAGTAGAAAGAGAGACAGTGGACAGGTAGGTAGAAGGAAGGATGGAAATTGTAGTGCAGGTGGAGGGAAAATTATATGAATAGGAATTAGGGCTTTATGCAGAATAAAATTATTGCCAGTCACACATGTTTTGGTAGACACATGGATGTTAACTGTTATGCCAGATTACAAACTATTAAATGTGTCTGATGACCTGAAATTTACTACAAACACATGTGGAATTTTTATTTCAAGGAAACTAGTAAAAACCCTTTAGCCCAAGGTCCACCAACTACCCATCCAGATTCTTTTTCCCCCCAAAGCTAAAGCATGGAGGAAATAGGGGAGAGGGGGGGGGGGGGGGGGAGCCACGGAGAGCTGGAGACGGGAGAAATAGGATGAGGAGCATTGGAGAGCTGGAGAAGGGAGAAATAGGATGAGGAGCTACGGAGAGCTGGAGACGGGAGAAGACAGAAAGGGCAGGAGTGAGACGAAGGGCCAATGGCAAAGAAAAATGGTGTTACGATCAAGTCGGCCTCCTGTCGTTGTATGTTTAGGTAGGCAGGGCAACAATGTCTGAAGACATTTATTGGCCCATATTTGTTGTAAACATTGCACATTCATTACTCCTCAAATGTCAGAAATAAATCCTTGCCATTTTACTCTACCTAATGTTGTGTTGGTGCCTTAAATAAAAACAGCGTTACAATCATTGTGAAAGAACAAATAAAGCAGTCGCATATATATAGATGTCTCCGCGTAGTTTTATGCAGAGACCCGTCCACCCGTCCACCTGTCATTTGGATGGATAAAAACTGTTGTGGACATGTAGAAAGATGGGTGGACAGGTAAAAAATGAAGGATAAAAAGGTGTTCCAAAACCTTAGATCTCTATATTGTCAGTTATGCCTTAGTAGTGAGTGTATATTGTGTCACATGTGTGTTTGTAGTCCATTTCAGGATCATCAGACACATTTGAAAGTTTGTAAACTGGCTTAACAGTTAACATCCATGTGTCTACCAAAACATGAGTGACTGGCAATAATTTGATCCTGCATAAAGCCCTGTGTTTCCACACGAATTTTAAATATGAAAACATTATATTAACCAACAAAATGGCTGAAACGTGTGAAGGGAAGCCATTAAATCGCACTTTGGAAGTGGATATCATGCAGTAACTACACTGGAGGTCAGATCCGATCCACCGTATACAAGTGAAATCTCATGCCACACTTAGTGTCCATTAAAGCGAATCACTCGATCTTGGATTAATAACAACTCATCAACACTTTCATTTCACGCTTCGACCACCTTGTGTCAACCGTATTAATAAATCTATTATATCCAGTGCTCAATAAATTAGGCATACGTTTCTGAAATGGCGTCACTGCTGATAAGTAGCCCATTACCTTTTTATAGCAGCCAGCGATAAATATCTTATCAGCATGTCATTTTGATTGTGTAATTATGAGAATGTCAGTTGGACTGCATAATACCGCTTTCAGTAGGCAATGTGAGTGTAATGAAAAGGCCATAATAAGCTTGTCTGCCTGCTTAAGTTACCTGAGAACCCCAGCACACGCACACGCTCACATACACGCATGTGTGGAATAAGGTTCCCAGTCACAACAGCTGCAGCTTTGTAGCACAATGACAACGGTAAAACTGGCATGGGAAAATCTCCAGTCCTTAGGTGAAATTGTGTGTATGGATAAAATCTACCCGAACACAATGTAGCCAACCATTTCAAGTGCTGGAAAACATATTGATTTAGCAAAATATTTTTTATATAAAATGTCACCAAGTGAAATTTCACAATATTAAAATGTCAATGATTACCGGTAGTAGGAGTAAATTAATTAATTGTTTATGAATTTAATAATGTCATACAATCTAACCTGCTTTATTGGTTGGCGGTGATTTTGTGATACTAAAATAGCACAGATCGAATAATCATAGCTGTTTTGTTTTGATGCTGGCATTCTGTATTGCTTTTGTTTTGCTAAAACAGAATAAAGCCATCAATATGCCATGGTACTGGTTGTATTTCCCAATCAGTATAAATCAACATAAAAGATAAATGATATTTTCTCTTTCCGTACTGGTTGTCATATTGGTGATATTGCTTTTGAATCAACAAGACAACTAGGTCTAGACACAACACTCTTGAATACATACATCCCAAGTCCAACAACTACTGCCACAAAGCTGGTTTGAGCACCTACAAAGCAACTACTTCTCTTACTACAGACACAATGAATGTCCAATTTAACTCTGATCGCCCACCAATTTGTCTTATTGACCTAAAGGCACATGGGAAGACTAATAATGGCCTATCCCTGCCGTCTGAGATGAATGGAAAACTGTGGGGTAAAGAGGGCATTCAGGGACTGAATAGAACGGACTAATGTGATTCAACAGAACTGCCTTTATATCACGGAAATGAGAAGGAAGTCGGACATGAAACAAACACTTGTCATTCGGTAATGCCATTAAAGTGATATAATTTCCGGTTACCAATCACTGTTACGATTACCACTTGCCTTTTAATCTGCGGTAATGGTGCTAAGCCTGCAGCCACAAAGCAGCCATGTCAAATACCCTTTTTAAAATCAGGAAACTGACAACATTGTTAAAGTTGATGGCATTTAGTCAAACGATTTTCTGACTGTATCACAAACGATAATGCCTACCAGAATTAAAACATACTAAAGTTAACACAGCTAACCATAAAATAGTAAGCTTTGGTGTTCAATCACTGAAACAGCAGTGCTGTCAGACAACCATTCAGCAGATTCTGATAATAATGTTAATAAAATTGCATAAACAAGTTTTGTTATACGTGTGACAAATGTTATTATAGATAATATTTGTCACATGCATAACAAAACCTGTTTATGCAATTCTCCATGTCGACACACAAAATATATGTAAATGACACCTGTAATGCATTTACTCAACTAAGAATGTGAAAATACAGGGTAATTGCAACATACAGCCATGATCTCATGAATATCCATTGCACATAATTACATGTTCGACCAACCATGCAAGCAGCCAGTTTGTGTTCTCTAGTCAAGCGGCTACAGCGAATAATGGCCATCTAGCTATCAATAAGAATAACTCAGTCTCAATAACATTGTGTTTGTGAGAGTTATGGGAAAGTGCACTTAAATGTAACAATAGACCATAACAATTTATAAATAATATTTCCTCTGAGAGTTTCCTCTCATCAGATATGTCTGTGACAGCTGAAGTGACCGAATGCAGGTAATAAAATCACAGACAACAATCATGGAAAAGTCACAGGATATAAAGTCACAACTTAGAATTTATAGTTCTTTGTATACAAGTGGAAATATAAAATAAATTTGGTTGAATTTTCATTTTAGTTATCAAAACTAAGGTAACGACAAATTCAGTGCATTAGATTGGTGACATCTGCTGAAATATCTATGAAAATGTGCAAGACTGTAATTTTTAGAAATATTTGTTATATACATGCATCAGCGACGGTGTATTCAATTATATGTGAGAAGATGCAAGATTATGCTTTATCAGAATAGTATGCATCTTAAAGGATTAATTATCATCTTGTCTACTATAATACCGAACTGTCAAATAATGATGCAGTCAATCGCACTTGAAACTACTGATCCTCCACCATTCAGTAGTGTTGTAGTTTGAATCACATGGCCACATAAAACGCGCACAAAAGTGACATTTGCAAGTGTGGATTCACATAAATACATGCAAACAAAATATGCACAGAGCCAGACACACATATACACCACAAGACGTCTAAATATGCATTTACACTTCACACAGTTACCAACACAAAATTTGTGATAATCAAAGCCCAATATCATACGTCATGCCATAAATAATCTAGAATCCAATCAGAGACACCTACCTAAAAGCTGCTACCGTCCAACGATGAAGATGGTGAACGCCATGGCATGATAAATAAATCCAACACGTCGTGGCAGGGTCACCGTCTCTAACAACGCATGCAGCCTCCTCCGCGGAACCAGTCACCGAATGATAGACAAGACGCTGACGAGCCAGGTGTGCGTGTGAAACGCTGCTCTCCAGTTAGTTACCTGTGCCGAAGTGAGCAGTGCTGAGTTTCTCCCTGACAATGCCGAGGTAATGACTATCTGGCGCGCGCCTAATTTTAATTACGGCCGCGGCGAGCGCCACTCGAGGTAGGCCTCACTTGTCACACGTGTCGTCTGCTCGCACGCAGTCGGCCGTGGGGCGCGGGAACAATGTCTGCAATCAGACCGTGCACTCGTCCATTCGTGCACACTGCACAGCACGGGATTTATGAGGTCTTAAATTTTGTTCATCGATATGTTTTACAGAGAAAATGTAATAAACATGAACATGACACGGGAAATAAGATGGAGATTTTAGTGTTCATATCCGTGTGTATAATGCGGGCTTTTTCGGAAAGCTGTTTGGGTATAATTAAAAGGCAATCAAATACAATTGTACCAGGTCTATGTGGTCGTGGATGATGGTGGCAATACAGTATAGGCCTACTGTCTACACACGGTTTATCTGTATATACCGTACATGTCAAGTCTTGTTTGTTCACTTTATCCATTTGATTCCCAGATTCTTCAATTAAAGTTGACTGCTTCTCTTGGTTAGTGAAATAGTCGTCTTTTTTCTCCAACACGAGTTTCCAAACATTTTTTATTAAACAAATTGAGTTACAATCCCATCCATGACTGGCAGGTTGAGAATCACAGACATCAGATCATTATTATATTAAATGACATAAACATTTGCTAGGCTGTATTGGAATTGAGGGCGGCTCTTTGATTTTGAGCACTATTACAATCACGGTCGCGAGGCCCCGGCGCCAGGCGCTTCCCGGTGTGGCGGTCCAGAACGTCGAGCGGTCCAGAACGTCGAAGGTTAGCGGTTCATGTCAAAAGGTTAGCGGTTCATGGCGAAGGTTAGCGCGACGTTACGGCCCGCGGCTAGCCAGTCTGGAATGTATATCCGGTCCAGGATGTCGTTCCACCTCGTTTTGAATGTTGTTTATGGACTTCTTACATGCGTGACAAAGATTAACGTCTACTGTGACCAACGTAAACATGGTGAGTGCCGAATTAACATATGAGTGAACCATGCATATTATAGTTTATGTTAATCATTTATTGATGCGCTTCCTTTCTTGCAATTATTATTAATAAACATAACAAAACCTCACAATCATCGTTACTTGTAATTGTTTTAATAAACAGTGTTTTCTTAATGTCCTTGTCTCAGAGCGTTGTGCATGTTATGGCTTCGTTACAGCCATGGTTTTCAATGCAGTCTATAGTACGTGCAGCATCGTCTTCGTGACATATAACTCTGGCAGTTTAAGATATATGTAACTGTCTACTAGCTGAATGTATTGGATGTAACGTGCCAGAATTGGCATAGTTTGTAGGCAGGCCCTATATTTTGAAAACAAATTAAAATAAAGCTGTATTTTACGGTTTAAATTGTGTATGTGATGTAAATAGCCCATAGAGGTAGTGAGTGCAATAAATTCGTCAGGGGATGGGTGTGGATCACACTTTTATAATGGCATATATTTGCGTCTATTTTGCATGTATGAAACACACTTTTATAATGGTCCTATTGTAATGTTTTGTACAATTATATTTTGTTATTCAAAAAGGCGTTATATGGGCTTAACATTGCAGTATATAAATCCCACTGAGGTGCTTCAATATCAGTACAAAGGGTGGAACTAGACGTTACCATATCCAAATAGTTGGTTTTACCCAACACAACTCGGCAATGATTTAATAATATATTTTGGGAAATGAGTCATGCATTCAAGACTTACATAACTTTATTAACATGTCGACTGGTGTAAGTATGTGTCACATAACAGTTGAATGGTAGTGTTAAATGAAATGCAAACAATATCATTCACAACAATAGAAGCTCTTTGTATAAACCGTTGCATTTAATAATAATTAAATAAGATTACTTTCAAAGATTTATAAACTCATGCAACAACGAGGGCCGAAAACCAACAACGTCGGCCTGCTCTATTTGGTTTGTCTCCGATCCGTCGCAGATGGCCTTTGCGTACTGAAATATAGATACACATTATTGTTAATATTTCCCCGTGTTAACAACACATTCAAAATGAATACCTGTTTATGGTCCCCTGGTAATGTGACTATTGTTAATCACATCGTTTCTTTGGTTGTTCGGTTAAATATAACAACTCTTCACACAATAGTGAAATAATATAAATGACAAAAGATGTGTATATTAAACTTTGAACAGAAATTTTGTTCACATAATTTTTTATAAACACGTACACCTCTTTAAAAAAGCAAAATTATTACTTCAGAAACAACATCCATACTAATCCAGATATAACATAACAGTGTATTGAAAATAACGCAACTTGTTGATGTAATGGCTGATTAAGGGCCACATGATAATATAATCTAACTACTCCTGCAAAAAACATATCACTACGACAAAAACAGACATGGCTACAAGGCTTGTAGGCAACAATCCATGTCTTCCCTGTTTTACTGTAGCAATGAAAACGTGGGTGTGAAAAGGTTTTAAAGACACACATAATTATACACAATAAGCAGTGTTATGACATTTGTTAACCAAGCTTATGCTACAAAGTAGTGGTGGTGATTTGCACACTTCAAAGCGTTGTAGACATAGCTTTCAAAGAATTTACGGTGTTGTATAAGTGGACAAGCTATCTCATATAATGTGTTTACAACATCTGCTATTTACTCTTGTGAGGTTTTACCACTTTCACATATACTCACACGCCGCTCGAACGCGCGCATGTGCACACACACACACACACACCACACACAAACCACACACACACACACACACACACAAACACACACCACACACACACACACACACACACACACACACACACACACACACCACACACATATACCACACACACATATACCACACACATATAACACACACACGTACACACGCACACACGCGCACACGCGCACACGCGCACACGCGCACACGCGCACAAACGCACACACGCCACAAACGCACACACACACACAAATATACACCACACACGCACTTGCACACGCACTCGCACACGCACGCACATATGCACCCACGCACGCATGTACGCACGCACGCATACTAGCATACAAACACTGAAAATTAATTGTAATTCATCAGAGTATCGCGATGAATTGACAAGTAGGATTATAAAATATGACTGAAGAGATTCGCCAAACTGGCTGATTCAACTTAGTGATTTAATTTTTACTTATTTCACAATCAGTTTCCATTTTTCCAGTGACGTTGAAAGTAGACGAAAAAAGGCAAATTGACTGTCACATAAGTAAACGGATCACTCGTGGGTATAATAAAATAATATAGTGAGGTGAGGTTATGGCAAATACTCACAGGCAGGATACAAATGATGGGCGTCCGCCTTGTTGAACCCGGGACAACATTAGTAACGACCACACCCATGTCATCCCAGAAACGGCATGTAAACGTAACAGTACAATTATTATTGTTAAATATTAAGTACACAACTTATGGGATCATAGAAAAACACACACTACATTCAACACCACGTCACAAATGATCTCACGAACTGACGCACACTCACTCGATATAGTGCGCATAAAGCCGAAAAGGATTACGCACGGATATATTCGCTACGCTACAAAAAACGAATTAATTGGGACTTCATAGTCGTATCGCAAAAATTCAGTTGTTTTTAAAAAAGTTGATGAAGAGATTCGCCAATTGGCTGTCCTTCGATCCGTCGATCTTCTTATTCCAATCAGTTTCCATTTTTCCGTCGTCGTCGGTGCGAAAAGGCAATTGACTGTCAGTCTAAGAACGGTCATCGTGGGTAATAAATATTGTCAAGGGGACGGTTAGGCAATCTCGGACGGTCGGATAAAATGATGGGCGGAACGCGGCACACCCTGTCTCCCAGAAACGGCTATGTTAAGTAAAGTACAATTTATTATTGTTAAATATTAGTCCAATTTTGGTGATCAGAAAACACACACTACATTCACACCGGTCACAAATGTCTCCGAAACTGACCGCACTCTTCTGGCTGATCGTCGCATAAGTCAAAGGTTAGCGCCGGTATATTTGCGCGGTCCTTAACAACGACGTCTACATTGGGAATCTGTACGTCGCTTCCGTCCGTGTCATCTGTCAGTTTTCCGTCTCCGTCCTTACTGCCGTATGAGTCCGTCGTCCGTACGTTGGTAAGTCATTAATATAATAGGTTAATCAATACTGATTGATAACTTAACAAATTAATATATAAATAAGTACATAGGCGGTAATTTTCTCGTGTCGTCTGTCTGTCTTCTTGTGTCATTCGTCTGTACGACCATTCGTCATTTTTCTGTACATCTTATCAATATTAGTATCACCATGACTCGAACCATGCAAGGACATTAACAAATTACTATCTGGGTTTAAAACCATTTAATACCTCGGTAGAGAAACCTCTAGAAAAGATGTTCTCATAAAACACGTAAGAAAATCAATGGATGTAAACAAGCGTTTTATCAGAGTGTTCATGGTATTTCATAATAAATAAAAATACAACTCTTAAAGTTTAACTAAAGGGAATCAAAACAAGGCATTAGCTAAAAATTCGTGTTCCAAATATACGACATTCAACAAATAAACAAAATTACATGTGTAGTAGGCTATAAATTCGATTTTAATCTCTTGGTGTTCCCGCGGAAAGCTATCACATGATACCGTCAGTTATGATGAATATAGTTGCCCGCTGACACACAAGGGAGCATATGGCGCTAAGTGCTAAAAATGGCGTCCCTCATCAACGTGGATTCCAGCCCGGGATTCCCCAACGGACGCAGTCTGTGATTACGTCACCTCCGTATACGACACCGCCCCATCGCATCACAACACCCGTCAAACTGCATTTAGCATTCTCAAAACTATCCACAAGAGGGCGCCAAAGTAGTGTTAGGCCCTATATGACGAGACGCGGTGTCATGGTGTGGTATGGTGTGGTGTGTGCGCGCGTGTGTGCGCGCGTCTGTGTGTGGTTTTGTGGTTTGCATGCGTGCGTAGTGTGTGTGTTTTGCGCGTGTTTTGGTGTGTGTGTGTGTGTGTGTGTGGTCGTGCGTGCGTGCGTGTGCGCGCGTGCGCGTGCGTGCGTGTGCGTGTGTGTGTGCGTGCGTGCGCGTGTGTGTGGTGTTTTGTGTTCCCGTGCCTACATGTTTGTCGTGTTTATTATGCGTGTTGTATATGAGTATATGTAAGGATGTGCGTAAAGGCAATAGCATGTCTCAAAATATGTAATTGTTTTGTTTGGTAGTATAGACATGTTTGCGTGAATGCACATGTTTTGTACTTCGCATGTTTAACATGATATGATTTGTATTCAAACCTGAATCATGAGATACTAATCTAAAGGAAAACAGCGTAAACGCGATAAAGACGTCTTCTAATCCACTTTGAGAAGGTATGTCATTGAGCATTCAAACACCTGAGCATCTGAGATTATATCACACACTAATACTAAACTCTTTGCCAATACTATGAAAAGATGGCAGAAAATCAATACGCTTGCAACACTAACCAAAAAGAACCCGTTGGCATGTGTGTGCAGCAATTTTTTAAATTTGCATCGTGATCATAGACCACAATTTCGCATGCATAGATTTAGATAAAAACAACGTATTTGCTACATCTTCACGACATGCGTACAAACGCCCCACTGCCGAAATATCAACAATTAAAAACATATAAATTAAAGAGCTATAGTAATTCAATATTTTACTTATACTAAATCTATGTTTTTATAAAAATAGAAGTGACGTAACCAGCATTATTGTCATCCTGACGGTATCAACAGAAAGAGAGGAAGGGAGGAAGGGAGGAAGGGAGGAAGGGAGGAAGGGAGGAAGGGAGGAAGGGAGGAAGGGAGGAAGGGAGGAAGGGAGGAAGGGAGGAAGGCAACTACGACTTGGCGGAAGACACTTAATGGAGACGTGGCAGAAACAGAAAATCAACTGGACCGAAACTGGATAAATTGCGAAAGATCGTTCTAGACGGCTAAGGCTCGCTGCCCGATGCCCCGAAAGGAAATGGAGGAACTATGTCAAAGCAAGTACGACATACAAGTGATATCAAACACACTATAATTGTTTTGAGAACTTTTCCACATAAAAATATGTTTTAATTATGTGTATAAACGTATAAGCCAATATGATGACAACTGGATTTGTTTAGCGACTCTTGAGAGTGATAAACCCTTTTGTATTGGTGCACCTCTGAGCTTGGTTTATAAGGATTTGGGCGCAATAGAAGTTACCTATTTATGATGACTAAGATAACACGTTTACATTTACGTTGAGAAACTCGTGCCACGATAGATTCTAAGGGGAATGTGGTCAATCATGACCCTTAACCAGAGAGTTAGATCTTAATGTTTCCCCTACAGACTAGAGTGACAAGCTGGCCCGCTGCAATGAATCCGCCAGTTGGCAACATTTTACAATGTTCCATGTGTAATGAGCCACGGGTCAATATACTATAGCATAGAAATGTGACCCCCGCCCCTGCAGCCATACAAAACAAACGTTTCTTTTTACTAAATAGACATTTCACCGAGATGTTTGTTTAACAAATCTACAAGCCCGTAACCATCCCAGTTGGCAACATTTAACAATGTTCTATGTATAATGAGCCACTAGTCAATATACTATGCTAGTAAAATATGAGTTCCCATCCCTACCAAAACAAAGTTTTCTTTAAATTATAAAATATACATTTCACTGTGATGTTTGATTGATAAATCTACAAACCCATAACTATCCAAACTGGCAAAAGTTTACAATTTTTATTTATAATGAGCCACGGGTCAATATACTATACTATAGAAATATGACTTATTCCTACAGCCACACAAAACAAACTTTTTGTTATTACTAAATAGACATTTCACTGTGGTGTTTGTATGATAAATCTACAAGCCCGTAACCATTCTGGTTGGCAAAATCTTACAATTTTCTATTTATAATGAGCCAAGGGTCAATATACTGTGCCATAGAAATATGACCCCCGCCCATACCGAAACAAAGTTTTTTTAAATTATCAACTAGATATGGTGGTGTTTTCTAGTGTATAACCATGCAAATTGACAAAACGTTAAAAACAATTATGTATACTGAAACACGGGTCAATATACTTTAAGGCTGTACTATAGAAATATGACTCCACCCTTACAGTCACACAAAACAAGCTTTTTATTATTATCAAATAAGCATTTCACTGTGATGTTAGTATAGTATAGTAATAAATCTACAAGCCTATAACCATCCAAATTGATAGAGTTTTTATTTGTTTATGTATATTGAGCGATGGGGTCAATATACTATACTTCAGAAATATGAACCCACCCCATCAGCCACCCAAAACACAATCTTTGTTATAACCAAACATATATTTCACTGTGTTGCTTGTATGACGAAAATACAAGTTTCAACAAAGAAATTATTTATAAAAAAGTCATCATAATTTGTTGGCCCAAATTTAACATTAACATTTGAAGTGATACATTTGGTTATGTGCTGTAATGTAACGTAATCAAAACAATTATTTCATATATATATATATATATATATATATATATATCCATAAAATATGGGGGCGGGTCATTTTTCTATAGGGTGGGAAATTTTTCTATAAGTAAAAATCTATAGAAAAGTGACCCGGGTGTCATTATTCTATATAGAATAGTGACCCCCGGGTCACTTTTTCCACCGGGTCAATATTCTATACGACTCCGACACCAGGAAGACTTACAATATATTTCCGCATATCTCACCTTAATAAATCATAAAAATAACCAAATACAATGTATAGGCAAATTCTGGCACAACATTTTGCTGTAACAGAAGCACACGAATATATAAATGATTACATACATTGGCGTCCTTTTCGTTGGCCAGTCTTAGCCAATCCGATGTGTCACCCGAACAGTTGAATGCCATCAAGAGTTGGTTGGTGGAGTCTCATTCAGAGCGATGGCGAAATAACGTTAAACGCATGGTACTCGCGGCTTTGGAAGATGACCTGTAAATAAATACATGTGTTGTGCAGAGCGACGCCGACATAATGTTTAACGTTAGGTTAGTTAGAATGACCTGTAAATACATGTGCTGTTTTGTGTTTTAATAAAAATGTGCAAACTTTATTGGTTGATTGTGTTCTCTCTCAGTATAAGTATAAATACCAGCCACCTTGGTCCCATTGGACAGTTGTTTAAACAATAGACACGAGGTTAGTTCACCCGTTTACGAGTATCGTTGCCGGACCGACAGGTTGTGGTAAAACAACCTTTGTTGTGTCTTTGTTACGTCACTCGCTCACATTGATAAACTTGCCACCCGAAAAGATCACGTGGTGTTACGGAGAATGGCAGCCATTGTATTCCACCCTCTCTACCATACATCCAAACTTAGAATGTGTCGAGGGTCTTCCCGATGTGTCGTCTTTCGATTCTAAGAATAGAAACTTGGTGGTCATCGATGACCTCATGTCGGAAACGGACGAGAGGGTGACCAAACTGTTCACGAAGAAGAGTCACCATTGCAACACGTCGGTTATATATTTGGTGCAAAATTGATTTCCCAAAGGCAAAGAGAGTCGCACCATTAGCATTAACGCGCAATACATGGTTCTCTTCAAGAATCCTCGAGACAACACACAAGTAGTCAATTTAGCGAAACAGATGTATCCGGGTCGTGTAAAGTACATGCAAGACGCATTCAGAGACGCAACGTCCGTACCTCACGGCTACTTATTCGTGGACTTGAAACAGTCCACACCGGAACATCTGCGCCTTCGGAGTAATATCCTACCTGACTCGAAGACGTACCAGTATGCTTACATTCCCAAGATATAAATAGAAACACGTCGCAGTCACATTCATCATTCGATATGTCGGCACGATTGAAGAGAAACGCGTTGTGTCTTTGTCTCCTTGCTAAGGTTGACCCTGATTTAGCTAGGGTCATCATAAACAAGGGAAATGTAAATCTGGTCAAAAGTTTGTGTGAGTGTGCTCACAACATCTTAAAAGGGAACGTACCACTGAAGAAAAGTCAGAAAGGTAGATTGCGACGGTATAAGAAGGACCTGAGAACCTTGGTACAAAGGAACACGTCTTTACACGAGAGGAAACGTATTCTACAGAAAGGTGGCTTTGTTGGGGCGCTATTAGCTCCGTTAGCCAAGTCACTTCTAGCTCCGTTGGTCACTGCCTTGCTTCAGTCGTAAGTATACCGCTATGGAATACGCAAAGAAAATGGCGCTTGTCGATCCCCGTTTGTTGGAGTCCGTTCCATCCCAACCACTTTTTGCCAATCCCATTGGAAATGTTATGCGACGACTCGACGACGAAATGCGATTCATTCTTGACCGTAGTGACCTCAACGACAGGGAGAAAGTCGTTTTGTACAACCAGGTGTTGATGCGTTATAATATATTTTCCGACAAGACTAGTCAACAACCTGTTCGTGTGACTATTGATA
>JAODUO010001239.1:0-7500 GCA_025642075.2 Ridgeia piscesae
CTGCCGTATTGTCGTGATGTCACAGTAGGTGTGTTGTCGTCTTCCGGTTTCGCGCCATTCTTACGCCTCGCAACCGAACGCTGGCAAGACATGCATCGCTATGGGGATCATGCCTTTGACACCAGTGGGATAATGTAATGCGGTCGTATGTATGAACTGAGCCTACTGGTCCAACGTGTTTAGTCACAGTACATATTGTAACGTTCTTTTAATTCTTTTTGATTCAGTTGTCTTCGCCTGGTGAATATGCAGACCTGTCCAAGGTTGACGACTTCTGGCAGCATGACTGACCGATAAGGCCCAATGTTTGGAAGACTGGCGACGCTGGTGACAATCACTTGACATTGAGGGAAGCCGTGCTTTTATCGAGTACAGCCACTTTGTGCATTTTAAAGCGGTGATGTGTTTGATAAGGTAAGCTGACCACCGCGAGAATCAAAGATAGCATGATATAGATAGGTGTGTGTGTGTGTGTGTGTGTGTGTGTGTGTGTGTGTGTGTGTGTGTGTGTGTGTGTGTGTGTGTGTGTGTGTGTTGTGTGTGTGTATGTGTGTGGGTTGTGTGTGTGTGTATCTGTGTGTGAGTGTGTATCATAACAACGGCGATTGGACATTCATTTTAATGTTACAGTTCTCACATATTCGAGAAAACAATCGTAACGTTTTAGGTAGACCCTTGATCTGGCTAGCTTTCACGCAGTATAATAAAAGTGATATAATGAAGACGGTTTAGACTTCGAATAATTTCCTCGTATCCCACTCAGGTGGTGTTCTCTAGGGATGTAGGGAGGTATTCCAGTTAATGTTCATTTGTCAAATGTGCTCTACTTGTATTAAAATGTCAATTGGATGGATAAAGCGTAAAGCAGCCAACTATACCAATAACATATACAACATAACATCATCACACCGCGGGTTTAACTTACGATCGATATACGTAAGCACCATCCGCGCGAATGCAATACACATTCTCGCATACGCACACTTACACTAAATCAATACAATTATGCTTCTTTGCCATTACACCAAGCAGAACGCAGTACAACTGGAAACAGTATGCTTAGGAAGCACCCTGCTTCCGAAGCATAATGCTTCCATGCCGAGAAACGGATAATGCTAAAAGATAGACATACCATATCAGTCACGGTGAACTGCCATACGAAAAACAAAAGTTCTTTCAAAGCTTGTGTGGGTTGCACCACTTCTCTCGCGTCATGTTCTGTGAGCTGCTTTTGTCGTGTAAACTTCGGAATAAAGAGAATAGAGACCACAGACGTGTCACACACTGTGTTAAACTTTCTCAACAGGATGGTAGCTGTTGAATAGTTTTAGATTTCAAGATCGCAGAGAGTAGAGTCCCAATATTTTGAACGCAACTTCTGTTGTCGAGTCGAGTGCAGTATGTAAATATCAGCAGTACTTATTTTAAATTAGTGGCTAGTGCTTCGGAAAGATAATATGAAGTTTGTTCAACTTCCGACAAGAATTCGGCACCTGAGTAGGATGCGAACCCACCTTAAGTATTCCTACATTTGAAACTTCGTTACAAGAGGCGCGGTAGCGTTGTGGTTAGCGCATCCGACCGGAATGATGTCGGTTCTGGTTTAATACCCGGACGCAGCAGGCTTGTTATATACGGCTTGAAAACCAGTGGACGGAGACTGACATTGTTGAACTGTGTGGCTGGTTGTGTAGTGCTACGTGTCACGCACATTAAAATGGCTCGTACATAAAACAAAGTAACCGAATGTCGCACAGGCCGCTATACCCTCTTACAACGATTGGCCTATGTGTGTACCATAGGGCCAAATGAACTAGCGCAAGTGCAGACACCGAAGGAAAGAAGGAAGACGGAAGAAAGCGGCCCCCCAGTTCGCTTAGATCAACGATGCCGCCATCTTGGAAATCTGACGATGATGGCGCGTCTGCCGTATTGTCGTGACGTCACAGTAGGTGTGTCGTCGTCTTCCGGGTTCGCGCCATTATTATGCCGCGTAGCCGAACGGTGGAAAGACATGCATCGCTGTTGGGTTTATGCCTTTGACACAAGTGGGATGATGTAATGCGGGCGTATGTAAGAACTGAGCCTACTGGTTTCAACGTGTTTAGTCACAGTACATATTGTAACGTTCTTTTAATTCTTTTTGTTTCAGGTGTCTTCGCCTGGTGAATATGTAGACCTGTCCAAGGTTGACGACTTCTAGCAGCATTACTGACCGATAAGGCCCGATGTTTGGAAGACTGGCGACGCGGGTGACATTCACTTGACATTGAAGGAAGCCGTGCTTTTATCGAGTACAGCCACTTTGTGCATTTTAAAGCGGAGATATGTTTGATAAGGTAAGCTGACCACCGCGAGAATCAAAGATAGCATGATATAGATAGGTGTGTGTGTGTGTGTGTGAGTGTGTGTGTGTGTGTGTGTGTGTGTGTGTGTGTGTGTGTGTGTGTGTGTGTGTGTGTGTGTGTGTGTGTGAGTGTGTGTGTGTGTGAGTGTGTGTGTGTGTGTGTGTGTGTGTGTGTGTGTGTGTGTGTGTGTGTGTGTGTGTGTGTGTGTGTGTGTGTGTGTGTGTGTGTGTGTGTGTGTGTGTGTGTGTGTGTGTGCGTGTGAGTGGATTGTGTGTGTGTGAGAGTGTGTGTGTGTGTGTGTGTATGTGTGTGTGTGTGTGTGTGTGTGTGTGTGTGTGTGTGTGTGTGTGCGTGTGAGTGGATTGTGTGTGTGTGTGTATGTGTGTGTGTTGTGTGTAATTTCCTCGTATCCCACACAGGTGGTGTTCTCTAGGGATGTAGGGAGGTATTCCCGTTAATGCTCATTTGTCAAATGTGCTTTACTTGTTTTGAAATGTCAATTGGATGGATAAAGCGTAAAGCAGCCAACTATTCCAATTACATATACAACATAACACCATCACACTGCGAGCGAGCTTCTGTTGCACGACGACAATTTGGATACAATAACTGTAGTATTTCAAAGTAAGTAAAGTCGCAATATGATGCTAAAATAAGGCACGTGAAACGTAACTTGTCTAAGATGCCGAGAATACACCGCGGATTGTATCTTAAGATCGATATACGTAAGCACCATCCGCGCGAATGCAAAACACATTCTCGCATACGCACACATACACCAAATCAATACAATTAAGCTTCTTTGCCATTACACCAACCAGAACGCACTACAACTGGAAACAGTATGCTTAGGAAGCAGCATGCATCCGAAGCATACTGCTTCCATGCCGAGAAACGGATAATGCTAAAAGATTGACATACCATATCAGTCACGGTGAGCTGCCATACGAAAAACAAAAGTTCTTTCAAAGCTTGTGTCAGTTGCACCACTTCTCTCGCGTCATGTTCTGGGAGCTGCTTTTGTCGTATAAACTTCGGAATAAAGAGAACAGAGACCACTTTCGTGTTACACACTGTGTTAAACTTTCTCAACAGGAGGGTCGCGGTTGAAAAGTTTTAGATTTCAAGATCGCAGAGAGTAGAGTCCCAATATTTTGAACGCAACTTCTGTTGTCGAGTCGAGTGTAGTATGCAAATATCAGCAGTACTTATTTTAAATTAGTGGCCAGTGCTTTGGAAAGATATTATGAAGTTTGATCAATTTCCGACAAGAATTCGGTACCTGTGTAGGATGCGAACCCACCTTAAGTATTCCTACATTTGAAACTTCGTTACAATAGGCGCGGTAGCGTAGTGGTTAGCGCATCCGACAGGAATGATGTCGGTTCTGGTTTAATACCCGGACGCAGCAGGCTTGTTATATATGGCTTGAAAACTAGTAGACGGAGACTGACATTGTTGAACTGTGTGGCTGGTTGTGTAGTGCTACGTGTCACGCACATTGAGATGGCTCGTACATAAAAAGTACCCGAATGTCGCACAGGCCGCTATACCCTCATACAACGATTGGCCTATGTGTGTACCATAGGGCCAAATGAACTAGCGCAAGTGCAGACACCGAAGGAAAGAAGGAAGACGGAAGAAACCGGCCCCCCAGTTCGCTTAGATCAACGATGCCGCCATCTTGGAAATCTGACGAAGATGGCGCGTCTGCCGTATTGTCGTGATGTCACAGTAGGTGTGTCGTCGTCTTCCGGTTTCGCGCAATTATTTCGTCTCGCAACCGAACGCTGGCAAGACATGCACCGCTGTGGGGTTTATGCCTTTGACACCAGTGGGATGATGTAATGCGGGCGTATGTAAGAACTGAGCCTACTGGTTTCAACGTGTTTAGTCACAGTACATATTGTAACGTTCTTTTAATCCTTTTTGTTTCAGGTGTCTTCGCCTGGTGAATATGCATACCTGTCTAAGGTTGACGACTTCTGGCAGCATGACTGACCGATAAGGCCCAATGTTTGAAAGAGTGGCGACGCGGGTGACAATCACTTGACATTGAAGGAAGCCGTGCCTTTATCGAGTACAGCCACTTTGTGCATTTTAAAGCGGAGATATGTTTGATAAGGTAAGCTGACCACCGCGAGAATCAAAGATAGCATGATATAGATAGGTGTGTGTGTGTGTGTGTGTGTGTGTGTGTGTGTGTTTTGTGTGTGTGTGTGTGTGTGTGTGTGTGTGTGTGTGTGTGTGTGTGTGTGTGTGTGTGTGTGTGTGTGTGTGTGTGTGTGTGTGTGTGTGTGTGTGTGTGTGTGTGTGTGTGTGTGTGTGTGTGTGTGCGTGTGAGGATTGTGTGTGTGTGAGTGTGTGTGTGTGAGTGTGTGTGTGTGTGTGTGTGTGTGTGTGTGCGGGGAGTGGATTGTGTGTGTGTGAGTGTGTGAGTGTGTGTGTGTGTGTGTGTGTGTGTGTGTGTGCGTGTGAGTGGATTGTGTGTGTGTGAGTGTGTGTGTGTGTGTGTGTGTGTGTGTGTGTGTGTGTGTGCGTGTGAGTGGATTGTGTGTGTGTGAGAGTGTGTGTGTGTATGTGTGTGTGTGTGTGTGTGTGTGTGTGTGTGTGTGTGTGTGTGTGTGTGTGTGTGTGTGTGTGTGTGTGCGTGTGAGTGGATTGTGTGTGTGTGAGTGTGTGTGTGTGAGTGTGTGTGTGTGTGTGTGTGTATGTGTGTGTGTGTGTCCGTGTGAGTGGATTGTGTGTATGTGTATGTGTGTGTGTTGTGTGTAATTTCCTCGTATCCCACACAGGTGGTGTTCTCTAGGGATGTAGGGAGGTATTCCCGTTAATGCTCATTTGTCAAATGTGCTTTACTTGTTTTGAAATGTCAATTGGATGGATAAAGCAGCCAACTATTCCAATTACATATACAACATAACACCATCACACTGCGAGCGAGCTTCTGTTGCACGAGGACAATTTGGATACAATAACTGTAGTATTTCAAAGTAAGTAAAGTCACAATATGAAGCTAAAATAAGGCACATGAAACGTAACTTGTCTAAGATGCCGAGAATACACCGCGGATTGTATCTTAAGATCGATATACGTAAGCACCATCCGCGCGAATGCAAAACACATTCTCGCATACGCACACATACACCAACTGAATACAATTATGCTTCTTTGCCATTACATCAACCAGAACGCACTACAACTGGAAACAGTATGCTTAGGAAGCAGCATGCATCCGAAGCATACTGCTTCCATGCCGAGAATCGGATAATGCTAAAAGATAGACATACCATATCAGTCACGATGAACTGCCATACGAAAAACAAAAGTTCTTTCAAAGCCTGTGTGGGTTGCACCACTTCTCTCGCGTCGTGTTCTGGGAGCTGCTTTTGTCGTATGAACTTCGGAATAAAGATAACAGAGACCACAGACGTGTCACACACTGTGTTAAACTTTCTCAGCAGGATGTTATCTGTTGAATAGTTTTAGATTTCAAGATCGCAGAGAGTAGAGTCCCAATATTTTCAACGCAACTCCTGTTGTCGAGTCGATGGTAGTATATAAATATCAGCAGTACTTATTTTAAATAAGTGGCCAGTGCTTTGGAAAGATAATATGAAGTTTGTTAAATTTCCGACAAGAATTCGGCATCTGTGTAGAATGCGAACCCACCTTAAGTATTCCTACATTTGAAACTTCGTTACAATAGGCGCGGTAGCGTAGTGGTTAGCGCATCCGACAGGAATGATGTCGGCTCTGGTTTAATACCCGGACGCAGCAGGCTTGCTATATATGGCTTGAAAACTAGTAGACGGAGACTGACATTGTTGAACTGTGCGGCTGGTTGTGTAGTGCTACGTGTCACGCACATTGAGATGGCTCGCCATAAAAAGTACCCGAATGTCGCACAGGCCGCTATACCCTCATACAACGATTGGCCTATGTGTGTACCATAGGGCCAAATGAACTAGCGCAAGTGCAGACACCGAAGGAAAGAAGGAAGACGGAAGAAAGCGGCCCCCCAGTTCGCTTAGAACAACGATGCCGCCATCTTTGAAATCTGACGAAGATGGCGGCATCGTATTTCGTGACGTCACAGTAGGTGTGTCGTCGTCTTCCGGTTTCGCGCCATTATTACGCCGCGCAGCCGAACGCTGGCAAGACATCCATCGCTGTGGGGTTTATGCCTTTGACACCAGTGGGATGATGTAATGTGGGCGTATGTAAGAACTGAGCCTACTGGTTTCAACGTGTTTAGTCACACTACATACAGTAACGTTCTTTTAATTCTTTTTGTTTCAGGTGTCTTCGCCTGGTGAATATGCAGACCTGTCCAAGGTTGAAGACTTCTGGCAGCAGGCATGACCGATAAGGCCCAATGTTTTGAAGACTGGCGACGCGGGTGACAATCACTTGACATTGAGGGAAGCCGTGCTTTTATCGAGTACAGCCACTTCGTGCATTATAAAGCGGTGATGTATTTGATAAAATAAGCTGACCACCGGGAGAATCAAAGATAGCATGATATAGATAGGTGTGTGTGTGTGTGTGTGTGTGTGTGTGTGTGTGTGTGTGTGTGTGTGTGTGTGTGTGTGTGTGTGTGTGTGTGTGTGTGTGTGTGTGTGTGTGTGTGTGTGTGTGTGTGTGTGTGTGTGTGTGTTGTGTCGTTTGTGTGTGTGTGTGTGTGTGTGTGTGTGTGTGTGTGTGTGTGTGTGTGTGTGTGTGTGTGTGTGTGTGTGTGTGTGTGTGTGTGTGTGTGTGTGTGTGTGTGTGTGTGTGTGTGTGTGTGTGTGTGTGTGTGTGTGTGTGTGTGTGTGTGTGTGTGTGTGTGTGTGTGTGTGTGTGTGAGTGTGTATCATAACAACGGCGATTGGACATTCATTTTAATGTTACAGTTCTCACATATGCGAGAAAACAATCGTAACGTTTTAGGTAGACCCTTGATCTGGCTAGCTTTCACGCAGTATATCAAAACTGATATAATGAAGACGGTTTAGACTTCGAATAATTTCCTCGTATCCCATACAGGTGGTGTTCTCTAGGGATGTAGGGAGGTATTCCAGTTAATGTTCATTTGTCAAATGTGCTCTACTTGTATTAAAATGTCAATTGGATGGATAAAGCGTAAAGCAGCCAACTATACCAATAACAT
>JAODUO010001239.1:12500-27500 GCA_025642075.2 Ridgeia piscesae
CCGGGTGTGAGTCATGATCAGTCATAATTTAAAGGATTAATACAAAGGTCGAGCGTGTTACGTAGGCTTAGGCGATCGGCCTTATCTACCTTGATTCGACCCTCAGATTCCTCCCTGAGATGAGTGTGAAGAGTGTGTTATTCATTGTTGCTCATAGCCTGTGTAGATTCCTGGGACGTGACGCACGAATGCACCTTGCTATAGTTTCTTCATCATCTCCGGATTGAGACCTTTCATCTGATGGACGTAGAAGGCGCCATGGCGTGCATAGTTGTGGCAGCCAGCAGAGCGGAAATAAGGGAGCATGGCTTCTGCTGCGAAGAGGTGAAGAGCCAGTCGCCCACATGCCCTCCACAGGAAACGTTCATCATTATGATCACCGTCTTGACATGATGATTATGAACCGTTGTCAGTCCACAACTTCGTAGTCCTGCTGCTACTAGCTCGAACTTCAATCACTTCGATGAGGCGAGTGAACGAAATAACTTCTGGCTACTGTAACATGTCACGGAACAACTTCTCCACTAGCATTCTGAGGGCGCGAAAGTTTTGGGAGTATTTCATCCTATTTAGTATTGTGTCAATACTTCCAAATGTTCCGGCTAAAACCTCTTTCACGCCGCTGCCAGCTTTAATGATAGCTGCAGCGTGAATAAAGTTCATAAGCATGTGCATGCCCCCGAGCACAGGGATAACGAACTTGAAATATAAGGGCTCGAAGAACAGTATCCCTATGGTGACTTTGTAGAGCTGCTGGTCAGCTGTGAAGATCAGAACGTCCTCACCTGCAGCTCTGGCAAGTGACAGGCCCCTCTCGATTGCGGTTTTGATGGTATCAAGGTGAGCAGAGGGTCGGTCAACGAATGGTGGTAGAAAGGCGACTTTGGTATGTGGTTGAGGGAGCATGTCGGCTTGGCGACACAGTCTAGTGTTGTAGCCGTTGTGTTCAGGACACTTCGATTCTGTATATATGTCCTGCAAGAATGCAAAGTCATTCTCCAATGCTCGTTGTTTAGTGATTGCTTGGGAAGCTAATAGCGATAGAGGAAGTACGTGGTGGACAGCTTGTTCTGGGGGCATCAGGGGCTTCTTGTGTCCATTGTACGTCTCTTGCTGCACGTCATACTTAACCGGCTTTGAACGATCTTGCCTAGGTTGACGTTTGATGGTTTTCCGCTTGGGAGCCACCTAATCAGGACTGCTAATGTCAGGTGGACGAACCTGTGCCATGATCATAGCAAGGCAGTGGACACACGTTTTGTAATTGGGCGGCGGTATATCAGCATCAAAAGTATCATAGATGCGGTGCTTTAATTACGATGTTAAACTTGAATTACTTTCACATTCCGGTATGGTAAAATATGAGTTCAATGATTTTATAAGGTATTTTGGTGGCCTTGTTATTTTTAATGGTGACACAGTTGTCGAACCACATAAATAACCCTTCAATTCGATTCCGTGTACCTAAAAACCTAGGTATAGAGCCCAACATTACATCTCTAGCACAACTATTGACTGAGTAATAACCATTTTCATTATATCGTTCAGCGATGGCGGCCATATTGGATTTGCAAAAATGCCATCGGATGAAATTTTGCACACCCTCCGGATATTATGACCTTAGGCCATAATTAACTCATATCAACCGTCAAAAATGTCTGTACAATATTTCCACCTGAACTCGAAATTCCTCCAGACTAGAAAGTCATGTACGTATATGACGCTGTATTCTATCCTTTGGACTACTGGAAGAGCTTTACTCCCTGGCAGACCTGTTCAATCGAACAGCATCTCGACTTCTCTGGGAAGCAGTCAGCTTTGCTGCAAGTAGCATGCGAATATCTTATCATATATCCACCTCTGTCTATTGCCAGGTACTCAATCATACAGCTGACTGAACTAGAACAATGTAGAATGAACGAACTTACCCAACAGGATTTTAGGTTTTATTAGTACATAATCCAAACTCTAGCCATTATACTACTACAAAGGGAGGGTGGTTAACTAACTAACCACATCATTGGTGTACCAAAATGTCATGTATTATTGCATAATGTACCGCAATGGTTTATATTTGGTTTGGGAGAACTGACTCATACATTTGGAATAGTGTTCCACATCGTTTGTAACTTGCCAGTAAACAGGCTCCATTCAATTGTTCAGCATTTCTTTTATATCTTCTCTTTGAGGGAGTGCCCGAAAAGCCTATGTATACCAGTTTTACTACCAGCCTACCTCGTGTAGTATATGGACAACTTGGCCTGAAAGACCTGGCTACTGTTGCCACTGAACGGATGGATGTACAACAACCCAGCCCCTCCCAACGAGTGTGTCAGCCGTGCACAAGGCACACATTGGCAGTTACCGGAACAATACACTCAGTCTGAACAATCAGTGTAGCAACCTGTCTCTCAGTGCAGTCATTATCTTGTTTGTTTATTTATTTGTATTTGTTATTTACAAATACTGCAGTATTAACGACGGTCAAACGGGACACAACAGCTGATACGACCACTCACGTCTCGACCGTAGGTGACCACGTGACCACCAACACTCAAGCCACGACAGAGTCTAGCACAAGCAGTGAAAAAGGACATAAAGAACATCTTGGTAAGCGTTGACCCACTTGTGGTAAAGCGGATTAATTGTGTAGATAGTGTGTGTTTTGCACACACACACACACACACACACACACACACACACACACACACACACACACACACACACACACACAACACACACACACAACACACAATACACACACAACAACAAACACACACACAAACACACAACATACAACAACAACATCAACACATACATCAACAACAACACATACATACATACATACATACATACATGCATACATACATACATACAAACATGCATATACATGCATATACAAGCATACATACATACATACATACATACATGCATACATGCATACATACATACATACATACATACAGCACACACACACACACACACACACACACACACACACACACACACACACACACACACACACACACACACACACACACACACACACAACATACATACATTTTAAATAAATTTTCATATTTAAAATAATAAGCCCAGCACCTTATAGACAGTAAAACGTGTCCGCAACAGCCCCGCACGACCCACCCGTAGTCACCCAACAATGGCACAATTCATTATTGAAAACATTTTTCTTGCACGTAGTAACACCATGCAGCGTTCCACTAGGTTAAACAAACACAGCCGGCTACACATGCAAGGAGACGACTTGGCGACATGTTGATTCCAAGTGAGATTGTTCTCAACGTATAAACAACGTCATTTGAGTAGCTGTGTGTGCTGATGTTTGTAAACAGCCAAGCCAAGTGTAGGGTCGGCGTCGTGTCTGATCGCATACGTCGGTCTTGCCAGTGTACGATACCTTCCCCTCTATAGTGCGTTATTTCACCAGCCAGGTGGCACAGACATAAAACACACACTTACGACACGCACTGATGTACATACGCACACACCCACAATCACACACACACACACACACACACACACACACACACACACACACACACACACACACACACACACACACACACACCAGGCACACACACACACACAACACACACACACACACACAACACACACACACACACACACACACACACACACACACACACACACACACACACACACACACACACACACACACACACACACACACACACACACACACACACACACACACACACACACACACACACACACACACACACACACACACACACACACACACACACACACACACACACACACACACACACACACACACACACCTAATCTGTACGTATCACAGGACGAGACCGGGCCCCAGCCCCTTTGCCGAGTATATCAACAATGTTAATAGAGCATAACGCACAAAGTAGCTTTTACCGAATAATAGGTCAAGTGAACGGATGTTTTAAAGTGTCGCTTAGTGCTTTCGTGATTTGTTTCTTATGATTTATTGTATTTGCTATTTGAAAACAACATTCGAGAACTTTACTAAATACATAAATATTGAAAAAATTACACCAAGTTAAATTCGAGGGAAAATTTCAGTTCATTTGCCGATATATATATACTGAACTTTCAAAAGAAGGATCATCGAAACGTTAAGAAATGCTAACTGCCTATGTTATGAGAACGAAATAGGCAGCTCACTTGTTATTTATAATATTTTCTTGTAGTACTAACGACAGTCCAACGAGACACAACATCTCATACAACCGCTGATGTATCGACCGTAGGTGACCACGTGACCACCCACATTCAAGCCGTGACAGAGTCAAGCAAAGACGGTGACAAGGAATATGTTGGTAAGAGTAAATATAGCTGTGGCAAAGCCGATTCACTTTATAGGTAGTATTTGTTTTAGACTATGTTCACGATCAATAAATACGACAATTATATTACATACACATTGATTAATAGACAAGTCCAAGGGTTCAAGTGCACGTACACACAAACACATTCACACGTAAGTATGTACATACATACATACATACATACATACATACATACATACATACATACATACATACATACATACATACATACATACATACATACATACATACATACATACATACATACATACATACATACATACATACATATATTTGACCCATTTAAAACTCGTTTTTATCAGTAGTGTTTGCTTTATCAATTGTAATTACATGATCAATAAATACGATCCGATTACAAACACATAACAATTATGTTAGCAAACATATCGTGCGATGATCTTGGAATATCCTGTTTACCCCGTCGTGTGGTCCAGATAATGATCAGTCGTGCAAAGTTCACATCTGATCTTACGAGGCTCCGTACAGTTACTGATAAGTACGCCATAGTGCGCCAGTATACGATCTGATAGGGGGACTTGGGGTTGAAATAAAATAATACGGGAATGTGTTGCACACCACACACACACACTCGATATCATATTAGTTTCGACTAGACCATAAGGACAACACAATATTGCATCAACTGACTCCCCAGTTATATCGCAACTTTGTAATTCATTCAACGACTGTCCTGGCAACTTACCATAATAATATATATTGTATATTTATTTTATCCTATGATGCATGCTAGAAACTGTCGGTTATATTTAATAAAATGCCCTGTGTAATTAAAATTCACAGAATAAGGTAGCAATAATGTATAATTTGGTGTTCCAGTGCATGCAACGACGGAGACGTCTCCAGGTGGAGCTACAACAGGAGGCTGCAGTTGCAAACATAACTCATGCAATGACAAAAGCAGTATAGGTAAGCGTCAATGACATTGTGCCATTACCATTACCACTACCATTACCACTACCATTACAATTACAATTACCATTACCACTACCATTACAATTACAATTACAATTACAATTACCAAAAATTAAAATTATCACTACCATTACCACTACCATTACCACTACCATTACCACTACCACTACTACTACCATTTTCATTATCACTACCGTTTACCAATTACCGTTTACATTACCATTATCATTACCATTACCACTACCATAATCATTACCTTTATCATTACCACTACCACTAATATTACCACTACCATTAACATTAACATTAACACTAACACTAACACTAACACTAACACTAACACTAACACTAACACTAACACTAACACTAACACTAACACTAACACTAACACTAACACTAACACTACCACTACCATTACCACTACCATTACCATTACCAATTTCATTACAATTACAATTAACATTACCACTACCATTACTACTACCACTACGACTACAACTATCACTACCACTAACATTACCCCTACCACTGTAACTACCATTAGCACTACCATTACCAATAACATTAGCACTACCATTACCATTAACATAACCACCACCACCACCAACACCACCACCACTATCATTATCACTATCACTATCACTACCACTATCACTATCACTATCACTATCACTATCACCATATCTCCAGTGGGTCTGAGACTAAAAGCTCTAATTGCAGAGCAATTAATTACTGTGGATGCCACAAATGAACTAGCGTAGACTTCTTCAGTTATGTAACACATTCTAAATTGCATGTTTTTTACTTTTCAGAACACATATTGATGATCGCATTTGGCGCCACCACCGTTGCCTTGGTGTTTGGTATACTGATTCATGTTACAAGGTATGATACTACTCGATGGATTATAACTAGCCAAAATACCCATTATGTAAAATGAACGTTAACCAAGCAACGATCGTTTTTGTTTTCAATATAATGTGCTAAAGGATTCAAGTAGTCCGGACGTATTTGCAGACAGGCATAACTGTCTGCACAAATTAAGAAAAATTAAAATGAAACCCTGATAAAAACATTATTGTTCAATAAGTGAAAGAAATATATATATATATATATATATATATATATATATTATATATATGTGTGTGTGTGTGTCAGTTAGGTTAGGAATACATATTGATAAACACTTAACATGGAAAAAACATTAATATAATCAGTTCTAAGATATCTAGAGCAATTTTTGCAATTAACAGACTGAAACATTTCTTGCCACACAATGCCTTAAAAACTCTCTATTATACTTTAATGGTGAACAAGCTTGGGGTAATCGAAACATAGTAATAAAGTTGCAAACCTTACAAAAACGTGCTTTACGAATAATTAACAACAAAGGATGTAGAAGTCACACCGATCCTATTTTTAAATCTGAAAATATACTTAAAATCACTGAAATATACAATGTGCATGTCTCACTATTTATGTTTGACTATTACCATAAAACACTGCCTAAATCCGTCGAACATTATATACCAACAAATAATCTAGCCACTAACACCATAATTACCAGACAACACAACCAAATACGTACAGGAAAGCCCGGAACACATTTTTCTTCTAAGTTACCTTTACATCATTTTACAAAACTATGGAATAACCTTGATTATAAGATTCAAAATGTCAAATCCCGACATCAATTCAAATCTGTGATATCTAAACACAATCTATCTAGCTACCTTAACCATGTGCATTGCTTAAATCCCAGATGTGTAGAGTGGATCTAAAATCGTTTATTTAAAAAGACAAACTGTTTGGATTTACAAAAGATTATCAAATGTGTTTTTTTATAAACATTCCCCCTGTCCGTTGTCAGATAAATTATATTGTCAAATAAATTATATTGACAACAGCGATGTCGTGATTCTACGTGTATAAGTATCTAAGTATTTGTACTTTATAAGTTTATGTTTTGGGGTCACAGGAAGACGGCACATTATGTGCCATCTGACCACCACGTAACAATACTTTTTTGTTTTGATTGCTCATGTATAAAGTATTCTTGTTCTTGTTACGAAAAAAAGTGATTGATTGTTAGAGTCTATTGCCAGTTGTATAATGGTATTAAACGTTATGTCTCTCTCTCTCTCTCTCTCTCTCTCTCTCTCCTCTCTCTCTCTCTCTCTCTCTCTCTCTCCCTCTCCCTCTCCCCCCTCTCCCTCTCTCCTCTCCCTCTCCCTCTCCCTCTCCCTCTCCCTCTCCCTCTCCTCTCCCTCTCCCTCTCCCTCTCCCTCTCTCTCTCTCTCTCCTCTCTCTCCTCTCTCTCTCTCTCTCCCTCTCCCTCTCCCTCTCCTCTCTCCCTCTCTCTCTCCCTCCCTCTCCCTCTCCCTCTCCCTCTCCCTCTCCCTCTCCCTCTCCCTCTCCCTCTCCCTCTCCCTCTCCCTCCTCCCCTCCCCCTCCCCTCCCCCTCCCCCTCCCCCTCCCCCTCTCCCTCTCCCCTCTCCCTCTCCCTCTCCCTCTCCCTCTCTCCCTCTCCCTCTCTCCCTCTCTCCTCCTCTCTCTCTCTCTATATATATATATATATATATATTCGTTTGGGTTGTTCGAAAAGGGTAACATTACAACCATCGTATAATATAATATTAATAATTATTGTGGTAAATCTAACTATTGTACAATGCTGGTTAATGAGGTTTGTCTTGCTAGTAACTAATATCACGTAAGAATCAAGTGAATCAGTCGCGTCATACCTCATGTGTACAGTTTCCACGATAACATTCCCAAATGGACCAATGGTACATTGACGCGTGTCTGTATGTCCAGGGTCCAGTGCGTGAAGAGAAGAACACCCGAGTCTGAAGTAGACAACTACGTCCACACACGGTCTGGGGACGTAGATAAGACGCCGGCCGTATATGACACCGTCAATATTCCTACTTACGAAAACATTACGGAGTAACACGACAGACGGCCACACAAGAACTTTGACGTACGGGAACAGTTGTTCGTAACAGTGGCCTGGTCGTAGTGCACAGTCGGACAATAGTCACTGGTTTAGTTATTACTTGCTGGATTGTTCGTCACTGCAAATGGATCATCCATCCAATCATCCATCCATCCATGCATGCATCCATTCATCCATCCATCCATCCAACCATCCATCCATCCATCCAACCATCCAACCATCCATCCATCCATCCATCCATGCGTTCTTATCTGTGTGGTGTTCTTTGTGGTCTGTTAGTTTTCTTCCGCATGTAGGGCTTACATTAACTCTTGGGTTACACAGAGTACATAGGCCAGATGCAGCAAACAAATCCCATTAAGGGGAAATCCTAGACCCTATAATGGTTCTACGAAGGCGATAAACATGGACAAACACAAGTAGATTAGTAGGCCCGATGGTGTTTTAAAATATTGGTCTTTCAATATGTTGTGATACCAGTTATTTCGGCAATGCCTAGTTGGTGTGTGTGTGTGTGTGTGTGTGTGTGTGTGAGTGCGTGCGTGCGTGCTGCGTGCGTGCGTGCGTGCGTGCGTGCGTGCGTGCGGCGGCGCGCGTGCGTATGTGTGTGCCTTTGACGGTAGAGCTCAGGGATACTGAATTTCCAACAGGTGGTTTCATTCTTCTAAAGGTAACTTCTCTCCAGTATACATTTTAGACTTGTCTCCATGCACCGGATCCGACCTAGGCATTGTATACTGTTGTGTTGTTGTAGTTCGTGTTCTTTCAATTTACAATTGAAATTGTTGAGATAAGCTAAATCAACGCAAATGCTGGTGGTGATCGGGAGTAACGTCTTTATTATTCGCAAGGCGGCAGCACAATCAATTATGTATCACATATCCCTTTTTAAGATGTCCAATGTCTTTGGTCCACAGTCCTTTTCTTCTTGAAATGTCAATCATTTTGAACATAAAATGAAACATGTGATACTTAAAAATTAGACTATGTAATGTCACATAATGCAATGTAATGCAAATAAAATCATTAAACAAGTATAAAGTACGTTTCACATTTTCTCACATCACTGTAACTTTAGAGATCAAGCCGTTTTGGTGGGCGCACACATCTACCAGCTTTCGTCCTGTACGAAGCGTCGTCGACACAGGCTGGTGGTTCTTCGACGTGGATTGGTTCCATTTCCTTGCTAGGGTTGTCGCGAGTAGCCAGTTCACTTCGATTAACTGTGTGTCGATTCCTACGATACTCAGCTCCATTTCTGCTGGTGAGTATGAATGATGTTAGATCGCTAACCCTCTGTTTCACTACGGCTGGTTCCCACTTTTCCGTCACACAATCCTCTACTCTGACACTTTAACAGGATGTATGTCTTTCAAGTCAGGTGCATGTTCATCATATTGTCGTCGTCATTGTTCTCTTCTGTGGAAACGTGCTTTCTCTTTCCCCGTGGTGGCGATGATGGGTAAGTTGGACTGAATCTTTCGGCCAAATAACATTTCTGCAGGTGACGGTAATCATGTTTCGATGGGAGTCGTACGAAGACAGAGCAAAGCGATGGCGGGGTCTTCTCTCGCTTCATAGGCTTTCTGTAGTGTCTTCTTTACTACACCTACGTATCGCTCAGCCATCCCATTGCTTTGAGGATATCTGGGGCTACTCGTCTCGTGCTTGAAGTCGTATTCAGCTTCGAATTTGCGGAATTCAGCCGAATCGTACTGTCTATCATTGTCACTGTCTGGAATGCCAAACTCTGAGAAGATCAGCTTCAGCTTGCTCACGATAGCACCAGATGTTGTGGAGCTCAGCTTTCGGATGATGGTGCATGAACTGTAGTAATCTACAACTAGATATTCATCACCTCTCCAGTGGAACATGTCTGAACCAACGATTTCCCAAGGATGTGTCGCATCAATTGGGATCAGTTCTTCCTTCTGTTGTTGCAGTCTGGTTATGTTGACACACATTACATTTCTTGACCATGTTGTCAATGTCTGCATTGATTCCACACTTATACACTGTATCGCGTGCTCGCAGTCGACATTTTTCGATGCCTTGATGTCCAGTGTGTATCTTCATCAAAACCTCCTCTTGCATGTTCTTTGGTATGATGACATGGTTTCGTTTCAGAAGAAGATCATTGAGAACAACGATCTCGTCTCTGAAGTTCCAGAACAGCATTATGTCTTCTGGACATTGATTTCTGTACTGTGACCATCCATTTGTCACAGTACTGGTTAACACTTGGAGTGTTTCATCGCATTTTGTCATGTCTCTGATTTTCTCGAGTCTCAACTCGGAAACACCAGTGAGTTCGTGAATTGTCACGCTGATGTCGGGAATTTCACCACCATGAATAGGCAGACGTGACTGTCCATCTGCAATGGGTATGTCCTTTCCTGGCACATATTTCACGCTGAAGTCATATTTCTGTATACGAAGTAGCATTCTCATCAGTCTCGGAGGAGCACTCGTTAGTGTTTTCTAATGATTGATTCCAGAGGTTTGTGATCTGTTTCGATCGTAACGTGACGTCCGTATGCGTAGTGGTGGAATTGCCCTAGACCGAATACGATACCCAGCATTTCTCGCTCAATGTTGCAGTAGTTGTTTTCAGTTTCGGTCAGACTCTTGCTCGCGTAGACAACTCGTCGTCCGTGGTGTAGAATTGTTGCTCCAACTCCTCGTTTCCTCGCATCTGTCTGAATGGTTACTGGCTCGTTCATGTCGACGTAAGCCCGTGTTGGTGCTGCAGCTTGTTTCACGTTGTCGAACGCTTTCTGATGTTTATGTCCCCATACAAAGATAATGTCTTTCTTTGTGAGATCACGGAGTGGCGCTGTAGTAGTCGCAAGATCTGGTGTGTAGCGGCTTAAGTAGTTCAATATACCAAGGAAACTCTGCAGTTCCTGGGCATTTGTCGGCGGTGTCATGTCAACAATTGCTGCGATCGTATCATGATCAGATTCTCACCCTTTTGACGAGAGGTAGTTTCCAAAGAACTTGATGGGTTTAGGCATAGACCAACCTCTTGTGTACGTTTCATAACGTTGTCCATGTGTTCGTCATGCTCTGCTTCGGATTTGCCATACACAACGATGTCGTCAGCAATGGCTACAACACCACGTAGACCTTCGCACGTTTGGTCGACGTTCTTCTGGAACACGTCCTGTGCCGAAACTAGCACAAATGGAAGACGACTTGTTGTACTGTTGTTGTTGATGTGTTACTCAGCTGTCTCGCTTTTTCTTCAGACATACACAAGCCCAATGTCCTATGACATTGCAGTAACGACACATTGAGTCTGCTGCTGGACATGTGTCTTTTCTAGCATGTGTTTTTCCACACCTGTAGCAACCATGTAGATCTGTTCTCATCTTCTCCGGAGCTTTGTGTGCGTGTTGTTTGCTCACAGACTGTATTTGTCTGTTGTCTTGGATGTCATCCATTTGTTTTTCTGTGCCTTCATATGCTCATACTATCGCTAGTGCTTGGTCTAAGGTTGTTTCTTTGTTTTTGGCAATTAATTTCCGTCGTATGCTATCACTGCATAGGCCCGCAATTACTGTGTCCATTAACTGTTCGTCTTTATCAGTGTATTCACAATCATTGGCAATAATGCGTGCCCTTGTCATGAACGCACCTTTTGTTTCGTTTTGCTCTTGTTTTATTGCTCTTAACTGAAATCTCGAAACTCTGAAGCTGGGCTTTGGTTTCGCATAGTTTTCAAATCCTGTCCAGTGAGACGCCAGTATTTTGCTGTTGGCATGTGTTAGCTCTCAGTCGTCGCGTATGTCCCGACCTTCCTCGCCGACCCATAACATTAGATATTGTACCTTTACTACTTCGTCTTTTGTAGCTAGTGGTCCGTTAAATATATTCGCACGTCCTTTTGAATTTTCGCAGTACTTCCTGACTGCCAGTTGATTGCTGGTATTGGCACACCCGTTAACTCTGTCATTATCGGCCACTCTCATGCTCTTACATTAAGAGGTCTGTTTCCTCCATTTATGCTCGCGTCTTTATGAATCACCCACTCTTCGCCCGTGCGCGTGGTATTCACAATCATTCTGACACCATGTTATATTGTTGTAGTTCGTGTTCTTTCTATTCACAATTGAAATTGTTGAAATAAGGTAAATCAACGTAAATGCTGGTGGTGGTCGAGAGTAACGTGTTTATTATCAGCAAGGCGGTAACACAATCAATTACGTATCACGACATATACTATTCATAAATTGAACACATGATAAAAGCATTTATTTACTTTTCGTCATGGCCGAACCGTCAGTGTCGATATGGCACAACAAGGATGGTTCAACGAACCTCTCCCGCTTCGTCATTGGCACGCTCAACATCCGGGACTCTCATCGACATCGAAGTGTGACCAGCTAGGCGAAGACCTCGGCAGACTGGTGCCTCGTAGTGTGGCGTGCGCAAGGCAGGAGAGACATTGCAAAAATGCACGTAATGGCTCTTCAATTGCTACCACCTGGGGGGGGGGCAAAAAGGGCCATTCCCGAAAATATAGGATGGTGGGGAACGGAGGACAAATAACTGGCTGCCTGATTCATAGAATACAGAGGGTAGATGAATGCCTGTGGAAGATTTACCTTCCCAGTCCTAGCCTTTCGCAAAGTAATTTGTCATCATTCAAATAGGATTAAGTTACGAATTCTCCACTTCTGTCACTGGCTGCAGCCCAAGAGGTGATAGGGCAACGAAACTTTCAGCATTCTCAATATGCATGATGGCTAATATATATATTGAGGATTCAAAATAATAGTTGCCTGGTTACTAGACTAGGGTCAAATTGCATATTGTGGTTATTGTTTTATTGGCAGCTCTTTTTTCTCCCACTATTTCTAGGTCTCTTGTAATGCAATCCCCATCGCAATTTTGATCTGCTCTCTTTGCAAGTTATTTTAACTCCCATTCTTTTCACATGACCAGGCCATGTCAACCTACCCTTCGCCAGATTCTTTTTAACGCTTTCCTTCACTCCGTCCCCCACTCTCAGTTCATCCGTACTTAGCATGTGTCAGTAGGTTTGGGAGATATAGAGTGAGGAATGTCGTCGACGGCTATTGGCAGATATTATGTAGGGACGATGGGTTTATGTCTCTTTAATAATTTATCCTTTCTCTCTTACTTTCTAAATGTTAATAGTTTTGCTGAACTGCCAGCTACATTGTTCAGTGAACTTGGTTGTTAATTTGGTATTCATTTCGTTTGAATTATATACAGTATACACACACACACACACACACACACACACACACACACACACACACACACACACACACACACACACACACACACACACACACACACACACACACACACACACACACACACACACACACACACACACAACACACACACACACACACACACACACACACACACACACACACACACACACACACACACATATATATATGCAGAAATGCTCGGTTGTTGGATGACCCCCTCCAATGCAAAATCCTGACTACGCCACTGGCGCCTATATATTCGAGGTTGGAATATCACTCGTAATGAACTGCGGTGGCCGTTCGTGAGAACAACGTCGAATCCCGCCCGTCGCGCGGTTCAGTTCCAGGCGAGTTCCCGTTTAGCGGTCGTCACGAGTCGTCGAGCGGTAGGGTGTATTTATGTTATGTCTGCTTTCCAAACCATATGCTATTTCATTAAACTTATCAACAGAACTCCGCTGGGCGATCTGTCATATGCGCCTTTTTATCTAGACTGATGTAATTAGATTAAAAATAGCAGATAAAATGTGATCGTGTGTATTGCTTACCACTAACGAAGTTCAGTCATTGTGTGATTCAACCTCAAACAGCCTGCTGTCTTCACACATCGCATCTAACCTTACTCGATATGAATATTTGTTTTGTATAAATCGGATGAAAGGCGTGTGTTGCTTTGCCAACTCTACCATGTTGTTTAGGTACACGTGATGGAGATTTGCAATACAATGTGTGTCCAGCCACTAAGATATACGGATACCTTTCAGGAACAGTGCCTAAACAGTGGCGTAGCCGAGGGGAGGCAAGGCGACCATGCCACCCAATCCCGGAAAATTAGGAGTATAGGAAATTGAGGACCATTAACTGGCTGCCTGATTCATAGAATGAACAAGTACAGAGGTTATATGGTTGCCTGCGTAAGACTTCCCTTCCCAGTCCTACCCTTTGGAAAAGAAATGTGTCATCATTCAATTAGGCCCAGTTACCCAAAGAGGAAGAATCGTCCACTTCTGTGGTAGGCGATAAGCACCCAGCTGGCAGCAGCCCCAAAAGTGGCATGGTAACGTGATGACTAATGACTATTTATATATCAACACAAGGATGCAAAATAACAATTGCCCTGTTACTACCCTTAGGTCGAATTGCACATTTTAACCAAAGTAATTTATCGAGTCGATTTTCCACTGAGTAGTTTAATTTAACTTCCGCATTAGTTTTATTTATGTGATGCGTTAACCTATTTATACACTTATATATTTATAAATTTTTCCTACATACATTAGCTCAATTAAATTATTTCGTCTTATGTTTACTTACATATATAGCTTAATTTTTTTTTTTTATTACTTTATTTATTTGTGTATTACTAATATTATTTAATATTTTAGAAATATATCAATGGATTTAATTTATTTTTAATTACCATATACACATATATTATATGGTCATTATACTTGATACATATGTTATATTCTTAGTT
>JAODUO010001239.1:30000-133086 GCA_025642075.2 Ridgeia piscesae
TGGATGGATGGATGGATGGATGGATGGATGGATGGATGGATGGATGGATGGATGGATGGATGGATGGATGGATGGATGGATGGATGGATGGGTGGATGGGTGGATGGTGGATGGATGGATGATGGATGAATGAATGAATGAATGAATGAATGAATGAATGAATGAATGAATGAATGAATGAATGAATGAATGAATGAATGAATGAATGAATGAATGAATGAATGAATGAATGAATGAATGAATGAATGAATGAATGAATGAATATTGATTTTTGGAATCGTACAAAGCACATATGCAAACAGTGTGTTTAAACTAAAAATGTAACAATCATTCATATAATGTGCGATTCCTGGCAGACAGCGGAGCTAATTAAGGCTGTTACCAGTTGGTTTAGATAATGATTATTATTATGAAACCATTTCTTATAAATTAAACTGGTCGCTGCCAACCCTATCATAGCTGTATAAACAATAACGTTATAATAGTAATTTCACGTGTAACACATAATTATAGTTTTTTATAACTGACCAGGTATGTAAAACGTAACAATAATATTCAATAATAATTGTTCAATTAACATGTATAGCAAACGTGTAGTAATACCAACTACCGACAATGACAAGGATATAATTACATACGAATATGGACAGGTATTTTATATTGAATAAGCTTCAGCTAGCTCTTCATACCCTTTTACAACAATTGCTTTTAGTGATACGGCAAAACTGTTTGTTGTTTTTTTGCTGGATGGTAAACGGAATTATGTTCCATATCAATGGACCTTTACATTAAAAAAACTGTTAGAAGTGTTACTGTTAGAGAAGTAAAAGGACATATGTGTGAGGTTTGTCTAGTTTCTTGAATGTGTACGTCATGGGTAAATGTAAAAATATCGGATAAATAATGAGGTAGACTCCTGTGAACATAATTATACATAAATGTTCCAATTTCCAGTTCGTATACATCACTCAATTTAATTAATTTTAAGCACGTAAAGAGGGGGTGAGAATGTTCCCAATAATTAATTTTTTGTATGGAACGAACAATTATTTTGGATAATAACTAATTTTGTCAAGTACGTTTTATTTGTAGACCCCCACAAGATGATTCCATATGCCAAGTAAGGGTAAACTAAAGTGTAATAAATTGTTTTAAGTGCGGACACAGGAAGGTAGCTGTTAACTTTATTGATTACATATAAAGCACTGGTTAATTTAGTTTTGCATTTGTTTATGTGGTCGTGCCAATCAAGTTTTTCATCAATATGAAGACCTAGAAATTGTACACACTTCATACGCTGGATAATTGTATTAGACATTGTTAAAATAAGTTCTTCATTCTCAGGAGGAGGGGATCTACAGAATAACATGCATTTCGTTTTGGAAATAATTAGAGATAATTTATTTGCACGAAACCAGTCAGCTAATGCTTGAAATTCCTTGTTCATATCTTCGTATATATTATTAACTTGTTTTCCAGTCTTGTATATAGTAGTGTCATCAGCAAATAATATAGTTTTACAATGCTTTACACAAACATCTATGTATATTATAAACAGGAGCGGACCAATCATAGACCCCTGCGGGACGCCGTATGTGATGTCCCGTTGAAGCGAATAGATATTATTATATTTAACATATTGTTTCCGATTGGACAGATAACTTTAAACCATTTGAGAGGAGTACCCCTTATTCCATAAAATTCATGTTTATATAATAAGATTTGGTGATCAATTGTATCGAATGCTTTACTTAAATCCAAGAAAACACTAAGGACAAGTCTTTATTTTCCAAACCTTTTATAACACCACTAGTAAGTGCGGTTATAGCATTTACTGTTGAATGTTTTTCACGAAAACCATATTGGTTATTATTTAATATTTTATTAGTTTGAATGAAATGAAAAGTCCTTTTATATACAACTTTTCCCAGTATTTTAGAAATTGAAGGCAACAATGATATAGGTCTGTAATTGGAAATATCGTCTTTAGCGTTTGACTTATGGACAGGTATAATTTTCGCAATTTTCAATACGTTTCCCCCCGATATTTGATATACGTCTCAGTTTGGCCTGGCCAACCAACACGCAGATTGAGCTATTTTGGTACTGATAATTATATTCCATTATATTCTGCACGTAGAACACATCAATTTATCAGAGAAAATGTCCGCATAAATATGAGAGCAATGTCCATACCTGTACTCGGCGTGAAACGAATCGCTTGTTAGCATAATGTCCAAATATACATTTAAACATCATTACATTAATATTCTCATAGGCAAATATGCCATGTAAATATACATGATTATAACGACAAATTAACATTTGTTGTGTGCACGTATTTATTTGTTATGTAACAGCATCATTATAATTAAAAACTAAGAATTGCCACTTATCATTTTTATGATAGGTGTTCACAGGGGTAGACACATATAAGTGTTTCACATAATGTCTACTCCTTTTCAAAACATATTTCTTAATTGTATTTCATTCATGCCATGTGACTTGTTATTATTTGTATTTGTATTGCTTGCTTTTTAATGTTGTGTGTTTTGAAATAAATTGAATTGAATTGAGAAAAAAAAGAACTTGGAGAGTCGGTCACAAAATGGATGATGCTTAATAACGGCCTAGTTTTGTTTTGCTTTACGAAAGGCGACTGTTGAAGGAACCGAATGAGCCGTTATAGCGGAGATGTCAACGAACTCAAAACCTTCACATCCCCATCTTCATTTGTGTAGTGCAATACCCTGGGATGGATGCGTGTATGTGCCATAGCACACATACCTTATCTCATCCACGTACTTGCATAGTCCGCCTGCCAGTTCTCCTGACATGTGGCTTCCGTCATAGGCTTCAGCTTACCTCTGTCTGATGTCCTCGTATTGTGTGAAGGCCCTGCCACAATGTGCTCTGAATTCTGGGTGTTCTCTCATCAGTGTTTGGGAGAATGTGGCAATGTCCTCCACCACTTCACTTTTTGCTGAGGTGATCTTGTACTGCATGTGTTTCGTCGTCCACAGTTTAAGTTTGATTGGTCTTGTGCCTTCCATGCCATTCAGTTTCTCCCTTACGTTTTCGTCCCTCATCGAGGTTAATTCGGACCTTGGCAGTACTTTGGAGGCGGTCGCCTTCATGGACATGTTGGCGTGACGCTGGCACACGTGTCTCTGAGCTTGATATTGGATGGTCTCCCACTGCAGAATGCAGTAAATGACATCTTAATGTCGCTGAATTCAAGATATTAGTAGTCAGTGAGAAGGTTTCTCTCCAGGTAACTCATTACTGTTTTCTGATCTCAGAAATTCAGCTACCAACATCTTCCGTTATTTGGCTATTGCCTTCCTCGTGTCTCTCCCCTTCTTCTAGTAATGGCAGAAATACGTAATTTTTGAGATATTTGATTTGCATACGCTCGGTCTCGTGTATACGCTCTGTATTACCACATGTATAAACGTCATAACAAATAGAGGAAAAATGGCTGCATTACTAATTTAGCATTGTCGCGTACCTTAAATAATACCAGGTAAATTTGTGAAAAAACGTCCACTAATATTAAAACTCTGACAAAAATCAGAACGTCTATGTCATTCGGTCAGTATTGTCAAAAACTATCCCTCGTCAAAATATGAATATATATATATACTGTTCCTGCTATGCGCCCATTCAATAAAACGCTGACTTTTGTGAAGACTATGTTGAACTATACAGCGTGAAATGGGTAAAGAAAGCACACACCCGTGATTATTGGTTAATGCACAATTCGTGGTAGTATAATCGTACTACAGAAAAAAATGGATATAAAATACCCTTTATTTGCCTATATCTTCCACAATTTTGAAGTTACATATGTAAAAATTGGGTTCCCATGGTACCTGTCACAGAGGCGATTGCCGTTACCACCATTACAATGCCCTTCGGTATGTTTTTGTACTGTAGGTTATATTACAAAAAAGGTTTGTCGACGTTTCGTGATAACTGACCATAATTATATATATTATATATATATATATATATATATATATATATATATATATATATATATATATATATATATATATATTGGTTTACACAGATTCATTGCGCAATCACCAGACAGAACCAAAAAGCACATTGAAAAGGGGGTTCAATACATTGTTGAATAGCAACCGAATATGCATCGACGTCGCAATTTGTCTGTATGGAAATATAATAACTTAGAAAATTACCAAACTACTATAGATGATATATAATGGGAATATAGTATTGTCTATAACATTGTATGGAAACATAGGCATAGGCGGGGTCTTGGCCTTACATAATGACATGTTTGTATAGATACTACCGATTAAATAACGAAATATGTAATCATGTCACAGTGACGCAGAACATATCTAAACATGACATCGCCAACTTTATTCAAGGTTATTTCAGCAAAAATAACTTTATTCAAGTTTATTGTAGCGCACGATGCGTTCACAATCCATGTGCTTGCATTGTTCACGTACGCAAACAGACGACGCGATTAGAGTCCACGTGACTGTATTGTTCACGTCTGTGTAAACGAACGTAATTGTCACCATGGCAACACTCAGTGGCTTTCCCGTCGTCATCGTAGATCTCAAGTGTTTCGACCATGGCATTGGCCGATCGGCGCATGCGTGTCTTGATAGCCGCAGAAGCAGGGTGGCAATGGCAACAGCGACAGATCTCTCGCACTTAACGTCTGCTGGTCGGAGCATCGCCTACCATCCGACGGGAGTTTCGTCTTTTGTTGTTCGGTCAGAGCGAACGCTTCTCGGTCGACTTTGACGAACATCCATTATCAGTGCATGTACAGTGTCGCTGAAGACAACGGACGCTTCGTGCGACGTTCATCGGTCCAATGACACTATAGTATAAGTATAATGAATTACTATAGAGGAAACTGGGGTCCGAGGTTATAAAACCGTACTCAGTACTCTGTGCTCAAATTCCATGCTCAAGCCTTACTTTCACACCGTGCTCATAATCAACGTAGGTCACCACACTTTCTGAGTACGGTATCGTACGCAGACTTGAGCACGAAACGTCCAAATCCTGAGTATGCTCAAGTCAAGAGCGTGCTCAACGCAGTACTCAGACAAACAAAGATGGCAGCTTACGTAGAAATGGGTCGATTTCGTTGTCAAAGTTCGTCGTTTTTTATAAGATGTACAGTCCGATTTTAGCGTCCGAGTCGCTTACGAGGTGTTGTCGATCCATTTGAAGAGGTGGTGTAACAAGAATGATTTGACAGACGCTGTGTTGTGGCTAAAACGGCAGTGTTTACTGAACATTTGCAAACGTAAGCGGCAGACGACGACAGTACGATACAGTGTTGCAATAATTATGTTTTGGTGGCAGTTTTTCGGCGATGGGACCATTCGTTTACTGCTTGGCGAATAAGCTCACGGCCAATTGCCAGACGAAATTTCCCCAAAACTGTGCGTTGTCGTTGGACGAGTAATGAAGTACAGTCGTGGGCATTTAGCCATACTGATGGGACATATGTACTATTCTGACCTCGAAATAAACAATAACAACATGAACGAAGGACAATTTTAAATGCTCTAGTTATTAAAAAAGAATGTAAACATAAGTATACTTCTTTTAAACATAACAAATAAAATCAGTGGCAGAAAGAATATTGCAAATGTTTTAATTATTTTCAAATATAGGTTAAACACAAGCCAAATAAAATCCTAAATGCCCAATAATGTTAACCATTACATGAATGAAAGTATAGAAGGGTCCTTAAACCTGTTACTGTTAAGATATTTTGGCCTTAGTAAACATTGCTAAATGTAAAAAGATCATGATGGTATTGATGTATGCCTAATTAAGATGGTAATGCCATATGCGAATATTCCAAAATATCTGAAACACTTATTCAGCAAACAACTACAACATGGAGATTTTTCGGGTAACGTGAAAATGGTACGGGTAATCTCCAGATTAAAAAAATATATGATGCACAAGAATTCTCTAACTACGAGCCAGTGTCTGCTTACCTCAGTTCTCGATAATACTAGCAAGTATATTCATTGTGTTTCTTGAATGTTAAAAACTGTACAGTGGGCAGTATGGGTTTAGAAAAGAAACATTCAACTATAACAGCAATACTAGAAATGGTTGAGGGATTAACAACAGCAATGAATAACTCATGATCCTCAATAGCAGTGTTTACATATTTAAAAAATAAGACATTTAACACTGTTGACAACAGGTATGTAAGTCAGTCTACTCATGTATGTAAGTCAGTCTTCTCATGTATGTAAGTCAGTCTGCTTACTTATGTATGTAAGTCAGTCTGCTTAGGTATGTAAGTCAGTCTGCTTATGTATGAAAGTCAGTCTGTTTATGTATGTAAGTTAGTCTGCTTAGGTATGTAAGTCAATCTGCTTATGTATGTAAGTCAGTCTGCTCATACATAAGTCAGTCTGCTTAGGTATGTAAGTCAGTCTGCTTAGGTATGTAAGTCAGTCTGCTTACGTATGTAAGTCAGTTTGCTTATGTATGTAAGTCAGTCTGCTTATGTATGTAAGTCAGTCTGCTTATGTATGTAAGTCAGTCTGCTTAGGTATGTAAGTCAATCTGTTTATGTATGTAAGTCAGCCTGCTCATGTATGTAAGTCAGTCTGCTTAGGTGAGTAAGTCAGTCTGCTTAGGTATGTAAATCAGTCTGCTTAGGTATGTAAGTTAGTCTGCTCATGTATATAAGTCAGTCTGCTTAGGTATGTAAGTCAGTCTGCTTAGGTATGTAAGTTAGTCTGCTCATGTATATAAGTCAGTCTGCTTAGGTATGTAAGTCAGTCTGCTTAGGTATTAAGTCAGTCTGCTCATGTATATAAGTTAGTCTGCTTAGGTATGTAAGTCAGTCTGCTTAGGTATGTAAGTCAGTCTGCTTAGGTATTAAGTCAGTCTGCTTTGGTATGTAAGTCAGTCTGCTTAGGTATGTAAGTCAGTCTGCTTAGGTATGTAAGTCAGTCTGCTTAGGTATTAAGTCAGTCTGCTCACAGAATATTATCAACCGAAAAGGCACAGGCCCTCGTGAGACGCTCAGGTAGAGGGAAACATTTATTAAATAATGACATCAGGGGTAGGTGCAATTGACAAGTTTAGTCATTGATAATTTCGGTTACTATTAACGCATATAAAACTGGTATACAGTGTCAGTGTGGCTGAATGAACTAGTCAACTAGTCAAGCCATAGGCCACACTCACCGCTGCTAAATATTGCGGTCCATTGCATTGATAACAAGACTTTCACCTAAGTAAATAATTAACTCTTAAACGTCTGACACATCGTTGGATAGATTAACCGATTATGTTTCTAAAGTAAGTCAAGTGGTGGATAGTTATTTAGATGTCCGTAAACAGTTCTCAATTCAATGCTAGTACTGTAGTGTTAAAACCAATAATATATATGTAATCTTCCATGTTTTCAAATTAGTTATGTGAACTACTGAAATTTCGAATTAACATAACAGTTTCACGATATACTTAATAAGTAACATGAAATCACTGGGTCCAGCTCGTTGTATTGTACTGTCCTGTACTTCAGCTATTACAGTTATTAACAATTATCTGATAATAAAATGACACGGAATTGAGTACCAGCTAATTTTATTGTACTCTAAATTCAATATGGTTTATTTGTCCGCAACATCGGGAGCCTGCTACATTGTTATTGTATAATACTGTTATGCTAAATAAATTAAATATGTTGTATCGTACCGACAGCCCAAATATGTTTTAATGAACCATTTTTAGTGATATATTTTTATTCGTGACGAATCAATTATTTCCCTTCAGCGCAGTCGCTTCGTATCACGTCTCCGATAACTGAGACGATAACGTCCGTGTGTCTATCACGTGATATGCGATCACTTGAACGCGTGTGTGTTGACATTTGTTTGTTATAACGTGTCACAATCTTCCCGGGATATGTCCCAGCTTGCTATTTGAGTGAAAACGCGGAAACTATATATATATATATATATATATATTGTGTACATTAAACGGTTAATTTATAATGTTGGATCTGCTTCGTTGAAACATATTTGGATTTTCAGTACTTTATAAAAGATGTAATTTATACTGTATAACATAAATGCACATCGAAAATTTAATATAAAACAGGCTGTCTCTTTTGAAACAAGATTTCAAAGTCAAAGTAACATGTTGTTCTGCTATAATAGTAACCGAAATCGTAAGACACGTGACTATGCGTAACACTGCTTCCGGAAAGTAGGTAATTATAAAAACATCTGCCGTTTGGTTAACCTGGGTCAAAATGTGTAACATCGCACTCGGCAACGTATATTTTACATGGTAACTAAACATGATATGATTTGCAACGACTAGAACAACTACTTTGTGGTAGGTTTATCATCCATTCCAGTAACCTGAATGAAATTGTGTAACAAAGCATTCCTGATGGCAGAGATATGTTAAATTCGTACAATACGCTACACGATTGCGACCGCGTATTCGGATCTCTTTGCAGTTCATACATCTCCGGAAACCTTCGTTACATTGTCGCCTGCACTGGAGGGCTTCTTCTATTGTCGGTGGTTCTTGTGTCGTCGATGCACCAAACAGAGACGACACGACGAGTAAAGCCATCTAAGGACAAATAAACCAGACAGGAAATAAGTCACAACTTTGAATCGCAATATAATGTATACAGGTATAATCTACATGCATTGTGATGTTGGGCAAAAACTATTTTCATATAATTATATATATATATATATATATATATACATGCATACATAAAATGTAATGTATATTTGTTTCACACGCATGTGTATATATACATACATACATACATACGATATATATATATCGTATATGTGTATGTATGTATATATACACACGCGTGTGAAACAAATATACATTACATTTTAGTATGCATGCATGTATATATATATGTATATATATATACATATATATATATACGCGTATATATATAATTATATATATATATTACACACTTAATATATATAATGTAAACACATTGTATACATACATACATACATAAATATACGAATATATATATTTATACATACATATATATATATATATATATCGTATGTGTATATTTATGTATGTATGTATGTATACAATGTGTTTACATTATATAGATATAATTATATATACGCGTGTGAAATACATACACATATGCCACACACATCTTCACACGCGCGCGCGCACGCACACACATATTTTAAATTCAATGACAATATAGCCGACAGTATACGCCTAGTAGCATTAAATGCCATGCCTATTAAGACATACAACAAATTTACTTCAAATAAATGTCACACGATGTTGCACTCACCCAAGACGACATGATGATAATATCTAGTTTATAAATAAGTAAATATTTCACTCCACGCCAAATCTCAGTAAAATGCCTTGTTAAGAGAACAGCAGAACATTAGAAGTAGTACTGGCGACAGCGTACATAGGAAGTAAAAGTTAAGTCCTTATGTAGCCTATATATTAGGACTTCCTAAAGCGCTTTACACTTCGTAACATACTGATGTAGACTTAATATGCGTGTATATATATACACGGGCTGCTTACGTGGGCTCTTCTCAACACCTCTCACTCTCAATGACACTTGACGTTTTTTGCTATTGTCCACAGGTTCGGTGAACGTGAAGAAGTTCAACTTGTGTCGGACAGTATGTTTTTATTGTTAACAGGTATGCGTCTTCATTAAGGGAGCTAATATTGTCAAATATTGCTCATCATATAATATTACGTTTATTCACCATCTAAAACGAAGACTGGCTTGAATTAAAAGATGTGGTGTCCATTCCTCATAAATAAGCTGCTGCCCACTTCCAAATCGAATATAATGTCCGCCTCTCTAAGTGTGCGCGCACAGACGATGTCCGTAAGGCTGAACTGTACGTGCTGGAAAACGTGATCTTCACACAGCGGAAGTACCGTGTGTGGTTGCCAAGTAAAGAAAGGCTCATTTCAATTGAGACACTTTCTGACGTCGTGCGTGCATGCGTGCGTGTGCATACATGCAGCATGCATGCAACAGGACAGGATGCATGCATGCAGGACAGACTTCGAAAGAGCGCGGTGGTGGGTCTCAGGTGGTTTCCTCCAACCAGCCTCAACTTGGGCTAACGCCGGACTTTGTAGTGTTTCTTGTGCGCATGCGTTGGGTAATTTGTTTGTTTGTTTGGTGTTTGTTTTACAAGCAATTTACGTGATTGGGTGCAGTGAAAGGGAGGTTGATTGTTGTTTGAAAAGCTTTGGGGTTTTCTATTTTAGTCAAATGTGGTGTGGCCATCGTTCATGCGGGCATGACCCAGCCAGCGCAGTCTGCGTTGGCTGAGCAGTGTCTCGTCTCTTTCTCCGTGGGCCACTACTGTTATATATAAATATGTTTTCCAAATAACTACAGTGATATATGTACTTTATCAAACTGTGACATATGTCAACTGAATCAATAAATACAATATATATATATATATATATATATATATATATATATATATATATATATATATATATATATATATATATTTAAAAATATATATATATATATATAATATATATATATATATATTATGTTCTACTAGCAACTCACACCACCACACACTTTCTCACTTCAAACAAGCACTTCCAAATAAACTTGAGATAGACACCTTGTAAAAGGACCATTACTTTCCACCATGAAATTATGGTGGCTCCTATGACAGCGACATTATTGTCTTAATAGGAGCTACCGACCCCAATTTGTAAAAGTTGTATGACTGGGTTCTTTTTTGTACAACAATAATTACTATAAGTACACATGTTTGTATGTATTGATGATCTCTTGTATATACAAGTTTATGAAATTGGTGTACTTACAACATATCTTGGGGTCAATAAATATTATGATTATTATTATTACGACATATTAGTGTCAACGCCCGATTATATGTTCAGTGTTGTTTAGTTTTATGACGAGGTTTTTGCTACGGGGAACCGTTCCAGTAACCGGATGAGAGTCAGGCCCTATCGGCTGAGTGCCCTGAAAAGTCCGCCCTGTTGAATGGATTCGCCAGTTGTCTAGCCAGACCTATGCTTGCGGTGGTTCGTGTACGAGACGAATGTTGCTTGTCTGTTCGACATGTCTTTGCTACGTATAGGTGTGTATTGTGTATTGTTCGATTTGCGGAGAAAGCGGAGTGACCGAAATATCCATGTCGCAGCAAAATACGTGAAAGCATGACTGCAATAAACAAACGACAAAGACCTGGCCATGGTGACTAATGCTATACTTCATTAGGACACATACTTACTTTCGTTCAGTTAAATAGTGAAAAGCGTAATAATGCCTCTGTTGTATTTATAGATAAGGTTCTATCGTTTAATCGTGGGTTTGGCGCGAAAATGAAATGTGTTGGCCTCATAGAGTCTACTCCGACGTTTAATATAGAAAATAGCACTAGCTATTATGTACGGTGCCCTGAAATATATGTAAATTATGCATCATCGTGACTGATGCAAAATACTTGGTCCTATCCCGTTCACTGTTAACGTTTGCAAACAATTTCATCGTGACTGATTCTACAAACCACGTGACTATGGCGCCAGTAGCCTGTGTCCTCGGCGTGTTGAAGCTGGCGGTGTCTGGAAGAAGAAGTCGACGACGAGCGGCGTCGTTCACGAGTTGCGCATGCGTTAATGATCTTAAACTGATGCCGATGGGCGAGCGTAGTATCGTTCAAATACGGGAGCCTGTACTGTACTAGCTCTGTTGTACTGGCTGTGTGGTAATAGAGCAGTCATACTCATCTTCGCAAGCCATGAGTTGTTGTGCTGCGCTACGCTACCCCTGGCTGATCGTCTCCGCAAACAATGGAAGTGAGCGGAGTCGAAACATCAAATTATAGCAACTGATTTAGCCAGTCGTTACTGCGTCAGTTGTGGCCGCGAGCAGAACAATCCCCCCCATTTGAAGAGGGATACACGACTGGTGAGAACACCAATAAAATGACCCATTCGCGTCCTAAACATTGCATGTAACCCTAGCAGCGTGTGGCTGAAATTGACCCAAAATATTATATCACATGACCGGAGGGCGGCCACACTCCTGTGGCCAATTCCATTGGCTGACATTGAGAAAGGAGTTGTTTCTCAAAGGAATCTGCCACGGGTAGTGAAACCTGGCATGACGTAATTAGCCATGGCGCGCGAGGATGCAGTCGCACCGCCTGTATTGTAATAGAGCAGTCGCACCGCCTAGCTGTGTTCTAATAGAGCAGTCGCACCGCCTAGCTGTGTTCTAATAGAGCAGTCGCACTGCCTAGCTGTGTTCTAATAGAGCAGTCGCACCGCCTAGCTGTGTTCTAATAGAGCAGTCGCACCGCCTAGCTGTGTTCTAATAGAGCAGTCGCACCGCGCTAGCTGTGTTCTAATAGAGCAGTCGCACCGCCTAGTTGTGTTCTAATAGGTTAGTCGCACCGCCTATCTGTGTTCTAATAGAGCAGTCGCACCGCGATAGCTGTGTTCTGATAGAGCAGTCGCACCGCGCTAGCTGTGTTCTAATAGAACAGTCGCACCGCGCTAGCTGTGTTCTAATAGAGCAGTCGCACCGTGCTAGCTGTGTTCTAATCGAGCAATCGCACCGCGCTAGGTGTATTCTAATAGAGCAGTCGCACCGCAGCTAGTGACGGAATTCGTAGAGCACAGTGGCTCAGTGGTAGATCTTCGGACCCTCGAGTAATAGATATCGTATCGCAATTACGATAAGACATCCAATCCACGCAATTGGTGGAAGGGCATGAAAGAACTGCTTGGATATCAACAAACTAGCAGTGATCCCCCTTTGCTTCACCTCGCCAATCAAGTGTGTGACGGTAATCTTCTGGAACTCAGCCAACGAATAAACAATTTCCTTAAATCAGTGAGTGATCACCTACCTGCCCTGAGTGCTGACAATGACTACCTACAGCTCGAAATACCACGTGTGCCATCTAAATATGTTATCCCAGTTGAGAAGGTGGAAAAGCAGTTACGCAAACTAGACACGAATAAAGCACCGGGCCCGGACTGTGTACTAAGCTGGGTCCTTAAAGAGTTCTCTCAATTGCTTGCCAGCCCAGTTGCCGCAATCTACAACAGCTCACTTCGAGAGGGGCATGTTCCCCGTATCTGGCGTGCTGCATACGTCAGCCCCCTTCCGAAAAAGAAACCGCCAGAACACATCGAAACAGACCTTAGACCAATCTCCTTGACTGCTGTGCTGTGTAAACAAATGGAAGAGTTTGTTGTTAAATGGGTCTGGGACATCGTTCAAGACAGAGTTGACCCAAACCAATACGGCTCCATTAAGAAGTCGTCCACTACACATGCCCTCGTTGACCTGTTACATCAGTGTTATACAAGCACAGATGCATCGAAACAGTATGCCAGGATACTACTGCTTGACTTCTCTAAGGCATTTGACCTAATCAGTCATAACATTCTTCTTTAAAAACTTGCAAGTTTTGGTCTCCCGAATATTTTATTGAAGTGGATCGCCAGTTTCCTTACCGAAAGAACCCAACAAGTTAAGCTGTGCAACACACAATCCGACTGGAATTACATCCATGGAGGAGTGCCACCAGGCACAATGCTAGGCCCCGTACTTTTCGTCCTCATGATAAATTATCTACAAACAAAGTGCGACTCCTATAAATATGTTGATGACACGTGCATCGTTTATACTGGATCAGACTCCAAAGCGCCAAATCTCCAGGAAGCAGCCGATGCAACATATCTGTGGACAATCCAAAATGACATGAAAATCAACAAACCTAAGACAAAAGAGCTTGTTATTGATTTCTCTAAAACAAGGACAAACTTCCCAACCATACGCATCGACGGAACAGACACTCAGCGAGTAACCGATGCGAAGATACTTGGCATTACCATCACCAGCAACCTAACGTGGGACGTACACGTTGATGAAATAACACGAAAGGCAGGCAAGAGGCTGTTTCAACTGCTACAACTCAAACGATCAGGCATTCCCGCTGAAGACCTTCTGACGGTATATACAACGGTGGTCCGGCCTACTCTGGAATACGCATGTCTAACATGGTCGACCTCACTCACATTTGGTTTCCAAAGTGATATGGAGCGTGTACAAAGACGTGCTATGAACATCATATACCCGAACACTCCTTATATCGAAGCATTAGCGAATGCACAGCTGACTTATCTGAAACAAAGACGTGCGCAGTTATGTGAAAATTTCTTCACACAAATCGAACAACCGCAGCACAAACTGCATAAACTACTACCAAAACCAAGGACTACAACACACAACACACGATGCCGTACTCGATACTCCTTACCCAGAGTAAAAACCAACAGGACCAAGAACTGGTGTCTGTTCAACCAAAAGAACTCACAGTGACTCTTAAGAAACTTTCGTGCATACTGATATGAATATGTGTATAATATTGTAAAGCCTTAATTTATGTGTTAGATGTATTTATTTTAATGTTTAAAAAAAAATTATAAGTTTAGTAAAATACATTGACTTGTCGGCGTAACATTTTAACATAAAATAGGTTTTAATGTCTTAAATTATTTTCATTAGTTTTATATATACATATCGTATATTCTCTACATTATAATTTATATTTACGCTAATGTCTTAAATTATATATTATTTGAATTTATTTTAGCAAATATACTTTGCATATTTCAATCTTTTTGATTGCGAAGAGAGAATGAAATAAACTATTAAAATAAATAGAACCCGGTTTCGAATCCTGTGATTCAGTGTGAAACCTTGGACATTCTCCATTGCTCTAGTTCACTCTGCCGTATGAATGAGTAACTGCTTATAGACAGTGGTGGATATTTGTACAAGCAGCCTTCGCGCACCAATTGCAGCAATGCTGGTTGCTTTCCGGATTTGTTAGATACGTTGAGATGGTGTCTGAATGAACAGGGACGTAAAGTGTAAAGCGCTTTGAGCAGTCCTATGGACTGGATACTACGCTATATAACAACTTATCTTTACCTGTATATAGTAATAGAGCAGCCGTACCTGAGTTAGTGGCGGTATTAAATACAATAATAAATTAAAAAAGTCGCAAGGATCCTGCAAACTGACGTAATAAACAAACAAATTCTGACCACCCAAAGTAAGTAAATAAGCATGTTTCTTACACGCTACGTTGGTCATAGTACAATTAACATGCTATCCTATATATAGTCGCGGTATTTAACCCTTTTGACCTGACACTGAGCTATGTTAAACATCATAGATCGGGACCGAAAACAAACATGCATCGATCTGGGTCAGAGAAAAGACAAAGTTCACAAACGCCATTGAAAGCGTCAGAAGACGGAGTTGACATGAACAGGACACATCAGTAGCATACGAGAAAATCGATGAAAATCGCATGTCACCACCTGGCAACATTACAAAGGAAACTGACCTGGGGGGACACCAGCGGACGATGGAGGGGGGAATGAGGCAAGTAGGTCTACTGGAAGAAAAGGCACCACCTGTCAGAAGGTAGCACAAGACAGCAGATCTAGAAACAGCATGCTGAGTCCTTCTATCGCCCAAGCTCATGACGACCTCAACACAGCTGTTCTTGTAATAAATAATCAGAACTCTGAAATAACAAATATAGGCTAGTAGGGTCTATTATAAAAGTAACAGAACCATAGTACATACCATAGGTCGATCAATTACCATATTAAATTGCTTTCTAGCTATTAATATTATTATTTTCAAGACGTTTTTGTTCAACCCATTACTATTTATTCCGAGATTGTAATGAGCCAATTGGAGTCTTTACTCAAATTCTGGTTAAACCGCAAGAACAATGTCAAATTAGGCCCCATACAACCACAATAATAGCTAGGGCACTGCAAGTGATTTTCGTTTCCGGTCGAACGATGTAAAACCACACCCACGTCGTTGTACAATACAAATTTACTGTAGTTGTCTAACAGTAATACGTACGCAAACAGTTTGAAAATATATTATTTTCTACATAGTGCATATTACTTCCCACCTTCTAGATGACTTTTTAAAATTATAGTTAACGGATCGAGGCTTCTATGGTGGCAGTTACGCCCATTTGCGAAAGAATTATATGACATATAGCTCGTTCGAGTCATTGGGAACTGGATAACGAATGAAAATGACAAAATACCATAAAAACGATATCAGGGTTTGAACTACCCGCTAGTCCGTACACTAGTAAAGATATGGGCTGCCTAGTAAACCTGCCTAATAACTAGTCCGGTTGTCTAGTAAAGGTCATTATGTCATCCACCCCACCCTATATAGTAGTCAATCAAGCCTTTGTAGTCACAGTGACCATAGCCTTAACCCATCCACAGGCCGGGATGTAGCTGAATCCCAAGTCATTAAAACATTGATAAATTGCTGCCAGTGAACAACTGGCTACAGTAGTGGCAGCTTCAGTTACTGATAAATTATGGCATGCACCAGCTATAAACTTGTCTAGGCATTAATTGTAAGATTAACTGTTCTAGATGCATGCCTATAATTTTCTATAGTGTGTTATTTTTTATTTCCATTAATAGAGTCCAGCAGAGCAGTTTTTTAAAAGACCACAATGTGAGGTCAATTTCGGGACTTGCGTGCCCTATTTGCCATTATTGTTCCATTGTGCAGTGGGCGAAGGGGAAAGTGCCGCCACCTAACGGCGACACGATAATCGGGCGCGGCACGTGACCAGAAGCGAATTAAAGTGCAATATTATTAATGCGAATGATTAATTCTTTGCCATGGTGTGTATTGCCATTATAAACAGTGTTTTATTATAACTGTTGTATGTAAACATAAAAAACTCGTATTTTTGATTTATATCGAAAATCTCGTGATTTTCGTGATTCTGCGAGAACTACCAGCGCCATTTTGTTAAGAATACTGCCCGTTTTGGGAGAGGACCGAAACGGGCACATTATTATGGGTGTGACGCTAGCATGCTCGCTGCGCATTACTTAAATAGTCATAATATATAGTAAGTATTCATTTTTATGCAATGACGAGTGTATAGTATCATGTTAATGTGATATAAATCCTGGCCGTCTCATTCTATGTTGGTCCGTTTTTGCCTGTCAGTTCGGACGTCCGGGTTACACCCGTCCCTGGGTACACATCCGGCTATATAAATTCCTGTGGATAATATTTAGTTTTACAGATGTTTTAGGCGACAACCGCACACTCCGTATTAGATTCGGTAAATGTCCATGGAACCGTTGCACATATACAAGTGTCTACTACGGTGTGATTTTCTAGACTACGGTACAGTTACATCGTCAACACGATTTTGAGACTACGCCTATATCTGGTGCGCGATAATCCGGCCGTTTTAGAAATCGAATGCTAGTTGTAGTGTCACTTTAATATTAATTGATTCCAGGATTAATATATTTGCATATTTGTAAGAAACTGTTGACTGACCTGTGTTTGTATTTAGAGGGGGCCCTAGATTCACTGATAGGCCTGTATCCTGTATCCCGCCTACCTACCACTTAGGCAATTTCTTCACCCCACATTTGCCTGTGTCTTTCGGAAGAGACACTAAAAGCCGGTGGTCCCTTCTGTCTGGTGTCTATGCCAGGGGAAGTAAAAGATCCCACACAGGGGGTAAATGTGTAACCTGTAGTGGACTCACAAATTCTAGAGAACAACAACTCCTGCGTTAGCCCAAGTTTCGGGCTGTTTGGAAGGTAATCACTTGAGACCTTGAGAGATCCTAACAATCCACGCATATGAAGTCTATTAGTCCATTAAATTGAAATAGTTTTCTATTGTAACATGAGTTATTCAGCCAAGATCATAAAGTGTAGACAATCTGCGTATGTATATATGAACCACCCCTAAAATATAGGAACATGAAAGCAATCCTTTGCAAGTTTCACCCACTGTGCCAGCTACAACAATATTAGCCAATGTAATTTTATTAGTTGTACACAGATCATGGAATTGTATCAATTATGTTGGGTGTCATAGTTGGATTTATGTTTAATCATCCTGGGAGTAACTGCAGATTGTTGTTTCAAAATCTGATGTGCTTTCTGTTCCAGGTAGGCAAATTGAGGATGCCGTTAATCAAAAGAAATGTGGAACCGGTTGACCTTTGTCGCAGCCGTGTTCCACCGGGTATCAACAACGAGCTCGAGTGTGTCACAAATACAACTCTTGCTAACATTATCCGCCAGCTGAGCAGCCTCAGTAAACATGCAGAAGATATGTTTGGAGAGATCTTTCAGGAAACTAGCATGTTTTTACAGCGTACTTCCCAGCTCCAACATAGAGTCGACAGGCTAAAGGTCAAAGTCACGCAACTTGACTCGACAGTTGAAGAAGGTGGGTGCCTTTCAGGCTTGGTCTTAAAGAGTGTTAGGTTACATATTTATTGCAACTGTTGGTTTGTGTTAGCCAACACTGAAATTAACCAAGTAGAAAAAGATAATTTTCTTGTGTAGATTCCATTTAATACATTGATTTTTTTTTTTTTAAACAATTAAGAACTGAGCCATTTAATTTTTTATCTGGCAAATGAAAATGACATGTCCATGCACGTTTACAACCCTGGATTGTAGGATTGGTGATCAGTTAGACTGTCTTATGATATGCAAATTCTGCCGTGACTGATCCTCCGATTTATTGCCCTGGCTAGCGTTTAAAAAATAACTAGTATTATATTTACTGCATAGCACACTTCTTATTTGTATGCACCGCTGCCAGGTGCTAACATCTCCACTTAGCATACTGTAGGGCTGTAGGTTAGTATGTCATTGTTGTGTGGTTTAATGTTTGTTGTGATAGAATACAGTTTTACTACCACTTAAACGCTATACTGATGTGAGTAGTGATTCTATCACTTGATGTTATTGCAATACATTAAATTATTGCAATACATTAACTACACTGCATATATTCAATTATTGCTGTTGTAGTTTCATTGCAAGACATCAATATGCGTAAGCCGTTCAAGAGCTCCGTCATCAAAGACCAACAGATCATTACCCTCGAGACAAGGCCACATGCTATATCTGAGGCCTACAGGCAATGTGACACGCCACCAGCACTTGTTAAACTCAACCCTTACAGGTATGACTAAGTATTTCATCTATATAAACATTACAAAACAATACAGTTGTATGTGTGTGATTGTCGTGTTTGAATTAGTATATCCCATTGTCTTGTGTGTAGTTTGTCATTTGGAGTGCCATCTAGTGGCACTGTTGATGGTGGGTATCTCCAAGTGTTACAGTTTCCGAATCATTAGCATAGGCGACCACCTTTTTCCACAGGCAATGCTGGGTAACGGCTTGAATTTTCAAGGATGTAGCTGCAGTAGAGATGTTAACAATGGCTACCAGGTATTACTAGTGATGCCACTTGTCAGGATTTTGTTCCCGTACATATGGAATCCTTGCCAGAATTGAGACATTGCCATTTCTTACGGTCTCAAGCTTGTTATCTACCTGGTTTAAGATTGTTTTTGTTCCCTCGCCAGTCCCCTTGATTCTTGACTGAATTGTTCTGGATTGTCCTACTTTCCTTCTGGCTTCCACTTTGCATCAAATTATGTTGTTCTCGAGTCCTGTAAATCAAGGTTAATTCATCTTGTTGTGAGTACATGTCATCCATATTTATTTGGAAGACTATGTTTAAGTACTTAGTTCTTTTGTCCCCAGAAAGTTTTCATCACTTTTCAGCTGAAGACATTTTGTATAGAAATATAAGTGGAACATAGTTTCTTGCAGCTTACCCATTTGCCACAACATCAATTGGTTCTAGTAAGACTAAATAATGGTCTGTTGTTATGTGATAAAGATGTAAGCGCATCCTCACTGTCCTCTCATTATTGTCGACTGTGGCAGTCTTTGGTTTTCTAAATATTGAATTTCAGTGCATGGCATGCTGTCTGTGTCAGCTTGTTATCAACCATCTACTTTGTCTTTTGATCATGAGAACAACTGCAGGATGCTTATTAAAAATTTATATTTGGTAAAAACAAGGGAAGAGGGCAATTATAACGTACGCACAGAAATATGTGAAAGGCCACAATGATTTCGACCTCAAAATACATTTGACAAAAAAGCCTAAATATAATTGAACATTTAAAGTAAAATGTTTATTACCAGTTTGAATTTAATGCAGTTTGAAATTATTATTTTGAAACGATGTTTCAGTGAAGTGTGTGGTTTGAATGGTATCAGATCAAAATACCTTATTGTCTGTCTCAAAACAGAAAGTTTTCTCCAGGCTCATCCGTTGGCAGTTTGACACTGAAATATATACCAAACCTGAAACACCTACTGTACCAAACTTTGCTATGTGGTGCTCATAACTAAATTTAATAAGTCGCTGAACACATTTTATTTGTGAGAATGTATTTTTATTGATCTTGTTACATGTTGGAAACCATATTTAACATCAATAAATACTTATACATTGCATGTTTCGTTATTATTCCATGGAGATGTTTGACAATTTGAATTGATGTGTTTGTACAGTGTTGAATGGGAACTAGCCAAACAACTGAGTGTTAAAATCAAGTTTTGTTATGTTGTTATTATTAAATGTGTTTTTATGGACATTTTGCAGAGAGGACGGCAAAGACAGCATGAAGTTCTACACCGACCCAACGTACTTCTTCGAGCTGTGGTGTCACGAGATGCAGAAAGACACAGAGCAACAGAAGAAAGAACTAAAACAGAGGCGCAAAAACAGGGTAAATCTCTGCTCCATGCATATTGTATTGTCCTGGTCCTGTCGTAGGCTGAGTAGGCTGTGTTACATCTTCATCCGCCAGATCGATGTTGTACTAAACCATGTCTACTCACATAACACATGTTTGTTTCAGCGCTGCTGTTAGGTGGAACTGGTGCCACTCTAGTGTTTATTTCAGTGCCACTCGCATGTTTGTTCGTGTAATGGCAAGTTGTTTTATAGCGAAATATCCAATCCTCAGGAGTTGGGACTGCAAGCAAGCTTTACGTCCTAGCTGACAGCAGGTCTGTTCTGTTGATGGCCATCTCGACTTCACTGGGAAGCATTCAGCTATGCCTCAATTACCAGGCTTGGGGTCATCTATTACTGTTATTTATTTGGAATATAATAACTGTTCATGGCTCCAAGATATGGTTATGTTGTAAGAAATTAACAACATAACCATATGCTCCAAAGTAAGTAAATTTCTTACAACATTACTATTATTTAGTTTTCTTATTACTATTACAAGCCAAATGGAACTTATTACTTTTGTCATTGGCACTATTTATAGTAGAATACATTGTATGCATAAATGTACCACAAACATAATTATTAAATTTAGTAGAGATCTACTAATTAATACAGCTATATGTTGGTTTTGTTTAAAATAAATTAATTTCCGTGATCTTTGAAACCAAAAAAGTTGAAATGTAATTCATCACATAAAACACCGATCCAAATCCTAGGAAATGCTGTTAGTTAACAATGTCACAGAAGCAATGCATAAGTTGTGGAATTAACATTGGTGCTTTATATTTAATGCAATTATTTATGGGACAAGCTGATTTTTGTTGTGTCTGGATGTCGAGCCCTACTGTAGTGCTGGCATGGTGCGTCAGTGGTACCACAGTTGCGTGTAATGTATCATTAGTGCCACTTGTATTTCTTTCAGTGCCACCTTTAGATGCCATTTAAGCCACTCTGGTTTGTTTCAGTGACATAGTTAGGCATCAGTAGAGTCATTCTCGTGTTTGTTTAATGCCAGTTTTGCGTGTCATCCGTGCCACTGTTGCATCATTCATGCCGCCTGGATGTTTGTTTCAGTTCCGCCCTTTAGGTGTCATTGGTGCTACTGTCACGTTTGTTTACGTGCCACTGTTTGTCTCGGGTGCCACTGTTTGTTTCAGTGCCACTGTTAGGTGTCATCTGTATGTGCCCCTGTTATCTGCTGTCTCTACACTGTCTTTGTGTGTCTTTCTAGATACTGTATGATGAGCAGGGCCAACATCATGTGAGTAGCGAGAGGCATGCTCTTTCTTCACCCTTCCTCGTGTTAAGTCACTTGTCTCACCGTCTGTCGAACACCGCCACCTGTCGTTGGCTCTTGTCCCGTTCTCTAATTGCTCATACACCTAACGGGTTTGTGCAAAAGTATGATTTCAAACGTTCATTTCCTGCCCCTCCCCTTTGTGTTCCGATGCCATTTTTCAGTTGAAAGCCATTAACATAAATATTACTATTTTGTTAATAGTGGCCTTTTTGTTGAATCTAAATCTTGCATAGTTGCCTTGTATTCACATTTCAATTCAGAGTCAAGACAAATTTCTAATTATACATCTATTTGTAGTCAATGGAAGATCCTTTTGTGGGGAATACTTGAGTCAAGGTTGGGTTTAACATTACAAGTAGAGAAATGCAAACATTGCCCAGTAACTCGCCATTTAAAGTAACATTTCATCAAGAATAACAAGGCAAAAAAAATGTTTTGTGGCTTATATATTAAAATATGTAGCACTAAATATCTATACTATAACTTTGATATGATTCCTCAACTGCAGTAATTTTTGTTCTTTGTACAAATAGCTAACTTTCTTCAGTGACGTCAGCTGGTAGATTATGTGAAATGGACAAAGCTTTATTTTAGCTTAGAAGTGTAGTTGTTATTGTCTCTCCTGTTCATTCCCGTCCACCACTGTTCAATGTGTACAGCTGGCACACGTCATCATGTCGGTTCTTTTGTGGCATGCCTCCAAACTGAACCCTTTTACTTCACATTTAATCTCATTTTTCTGATTTCTCTAGCTTACTTTTCGTGGTGTTGTGCAAGGTTGACTGCTGCTATGTTACATTTCTAAGAACTTGATATTGTTGATGTTTCCACTGGAGGCACTTGAAGGCAGTCTGTGTTGGTCGTGAACATGTTTTAGGAAGTGCGCGTTCATCCCCAGTTATGGTTATCGTTGTGTGTTTTCAGTTGCACATGTCTGTTCTTGTAACCCGTCTTGATTTTCTCTTCTTTGTCCACTGTCGTTTCTAGTTTATTCTTCATGAGCAACAGGGATGAGTGGTTTGACTGACAAGAAGATTGAGCAAAGTTCAAGTCATTCGCCAATGTAACTCCTGCCTTGCCGTCAGTGCTAGGGGACCATTCACTAAGATCATGAACTCATTAGGCTAACCAATCAGTATCAGTTTCCAGAAGTCTACAGCCATGTCACAAAAGAAAAACAGTTTCTGTGACACACTGGCAACTGTCTGTGTCGCACATAGTGTCTGTTTTCAGTGTACAAGATCACTGTTGATAAGACAAACATATTAGCTCATGAAAATGTTTGTGAAATGGTCCCCTAGTGTTGTCATTGTGTTCTCATTGGCTGTGCATGTTGTTTGTAATCGATCTTCGTGTTGTGGCTCTCCAGTCTAGGAGACACTAATGTAAGCACTGTTGTATATCCTGTGTCACTGAATACAGGTTCTATACAAGCAACTTCAAGGGAAAGTACTGGAACGTGTCCATACTAACACTATCCTTCTGATGGAGGTCGTAGTGTATCACATACTATCTTGCCATGTATATTATATATTGATTAGTTTTTATTTACGGATGTTGCCAAAATGGATCATAACATTGGGGCAGGTGAACTTTTATGTGATGTTTATTGTAAAGATGAATTAATTAAGGATACTACTTTCCACCATGGAAATTTCCAATTTCTTGTGATATAGTAATAATTTTGGTAAATATAAGTCATATATTTTAAATGGTAGATGAGGTGATGTTTGAAAGACTACTTCACTGTAGGATCGAAACAAATACTAGAATGGTGGCTTGATTAAAGAACAGCTACAGAGTGGTGATTGCGACTGTAGAATGTTGAGGATGACTGTAGCACAATGGCATTTCACGTTTTGCAGCGTCCCAAGAACCGGCCGCCGCAGCAGATCCGCGAGGCGAAGTGTCGCCGTGAAGACATGCAGAAGTATCGCTTCGGCAAGGAGTTTGTGCAGGAGCTGAGCAAACCAACCAAGTCAAGTCCCTACGAGGGCCAGTCCCGGCCCAGCAGCCTCGAGTTGAAGCAGTACGCAGCTGTGACAGGGACACATCTAACGGAGGAACAGTACTTGCACCAGCGGACTGCTAACAACGGCCCTGCACCGGGCGGCGCACAGGCGGTGCCGCAGTACCAGCCACCACCACCATACCAACCACACCCTTCCCCACCTCCCTACACGCCCAAAGATTATGCGGGGTATCAACCGGAGTACTCCGCCCAGTCGCCCGCCGGCACGCCCACGCGACGGAGCGCTGTCAATCGCGGGCCATCTTCCGTCGGCGGAATCCGACCGACGGAAGCACCGCCAATGCCACCTGGTGTGCAGCAGGCGAAGTACGACTCGCCCATGGGTAATCGGTCGGGGAGTGCGAGTCGGGAGAGTCTTCCACCCCCGCCGTTGCCCCCACCCCTACTCCCAGGGGAGCAGCCTGCCATGAACCGTGCGAACCCTGCCGGGATGTCGCCCATCCACGTGAATACCATGCACCAGGGTTCGCCCGTACGACACACGCCTAGTCCACAGCACCTACGCAACGCCACGCCCGACAGCATGGAGCTGCCGCTACCCTCGCCACCCCCGCTACCATCAGACGGCATGCCGGCGATGCCACCACTGCCGCCGCAGGCTGGGGTACCGCTACCACCCCCACTGCCACCACCCAACATGGGGGCTATGCCAGAGACGAATAAACTTCCTAATGGCAACGTGCTACAGGGGCAGATCAATGCAGTGACTCTGGTCCCGCCCCCAGCGGATGACGTTTCTATCTCCTCCAACGTGAGCTCGACAACGGTGTCCTCCAACTCAACAATGAACGCCGTCAACAATGACAGGCCGGCGGCAACCATCGGGTGCGACCTGCTCAACGCCATCAGAGACGGTTAGTATATAACCAAATAGCCTGTTATATTAATCTAAAATCAAGTCCAATTCCTTGATTCGTAATAAGTTAAGACAAATGTATTTGTCTGACGTCATATTTTATATAATCACAGTGTTAAGAAGAATATTAAAGAAGTACAACATATTGTTAGTAGCCCGTAATTTTTTTTTAAATTTGACTTGAAATGAATGTATTATTTAAAATTTGATCAATTATATTTGGGTTTTTTGGTCTCGGTTGTTAGCAAAATGTAGTGGTCACACTTGGGAGAGCAGGTTTGTCCAATATGTTCTAGGTTAGATTTTGTTACTGATCATTCCAATTTGATAGTTAATTATCACATTAGATGTCATTGTAAAGTGATAATTTCTTACAAATACTTAGATGGAAATGCATAAAGTCTTGTATCATACTGTATAATGTAAACTGGCAGCACTGAGAAAGTTGGCTACAGTGAAGCTGGTCAAACATTAGCATCAATGGGAAGCCAGTGAAGCTTATCTATAAGATTATAGCCATAAAGGGAATGTGCTTCAAAGAATCCTGCTGTCACCTGCTGTGTAAACATCCTGGGCTAAGACAAAGGAACCCAGGTTTCCTCCAGTGCAGGTGAAGAGCTACCCACTAGTTGGTACAGTAGTACAGATAAGGACAGTCTAGTAAACCTGCTTGCCAATTAGTCAATAGCAGTTAATCAAGCCTTTGTAGAGACAGTGACCCTAATCAATTCTAAAATAAATTATGGACTAATGAACTTTTGTCTTTACCAGGCATGGGGTCAAATACATTTGTAAAGTATTTGATACTTTCAAATACTTTTTTGCCTGCCAAGCTGATTACTTTTACTGCAAATCACCTTTCACCAAATAATTCTTTTCAACCTTCTATGAAATCAATTTTGCCACAATTTAGAAGTTGTATGTTGGGTTAGGGTTAGACAAAATTCCACCCACTGTGATACATTTGAACTATAACGGAAACACAGTCCACATATTGAATTGTATTGGAATACAAAATGGCAGTGTATTTGAATTGAATCTAGAAAAGCAATGTATTTGATTTGGCTGAGATGTACATGTTTGTGTTTGTATTTGATCCCAAAATGTGTATTTGGACCCAACCCTGCTTGCAAGTAACTAGATGGAACATAATTGAAGTCTTATGTGGTACTTACTGTCAACTGGTGATATTCTTGCAAGTGAATATATAGAAATGTATACAGAGTCTGGTGTGGTACTTACTGTCAACTGGTGTGGTACATATGTCACCTGGTGTGGTGTGAGCACCGTGGATCAGGGGTAGGGCGTCCGACTCTCAACTAAGAGGACCCGGGTTCGAATCCTGTGCTGCGGTGTTAAAACCTTGGGCAAGTTTTTTCACTCTACATTGCTCCACTTCACTCAGCCGTATAAATGAGTACCTGGTTATAGACAGTGGTGGGTATGTGTACGAGCAGAACTTACCTTTACTTTTTTTGTTACTTACTGTCACCTGGTGTGTGTCGCAGGCATCAAGCTACGCAAGGTGGAGGAGCGGCGTCAGAAGGACGAACAGAAGCGGCAGCCGACGGGACACCTCGACGTACAGTCCATCATGGAGGCAGCCTTTGAGATGAGGCGGAAAGCACTCGAGGCGAACGACTCCGACGACGATGAGGAGGAATGTGATGACGGAGACTGGAGTGGGGAGGATTAGTGGGAGTCTGGGATACATGGTGGAGTACCAGTTGTGTAGGATGAGTTGGTAAGACACTGAGAGATGGAGTTAATTAAGTAGTTTACTGTAAGACACGTAGGTGAGATATATGAAAGCAAATAATGTCATACGAGGGAAATGTCACAGAGGGGTCAGTTTGGTGACAGAATTAGCATGATGTCATAGTGATGTTAATTGACCGAGCAGCGTGTGGAGTTTTAACGGCAGGTTGCCATGAGAAGGGTGGAAATAGGAAAAAACAAAGATGTTGACTTTGAGAATGTAGCACACCGGACAGAATATTCTGTATAAAGGACAAAAACATGATCTGTGGATCGGAGGTTCTATATAGAGAAGTATGGCTGTTAAATGGTGTGTGCATTGTATATTGTGTCCTCCTACATGACGGTGACGCCGTCTTACTCCACTCTATCATCTATTTGTAATTGTTGGTTTCAACAGCAGATTTCTAGGTGACAAGTTGGCAGTATTATTACGCCATGCAAACCGTTGTGTGAGGCAAACAAATATTTTGACAGTCACGTCTGTGCGTGTGTGTCTACATATTGTAGGTGCTCATGCTCGCTGCTGGTGCAGTGTGACAGTGTTGACTTCTTCGTGATGGTTTCTTCCTATTTACTGGCCTAGGAAGGCTTCCTCTGCATTCTCACACTGGGTACAATTTTGTATTGGATGCTTAGAATGCAGCCGTGTCACATCTGTGTGTTAGGAGACTTCTTGTGACATCTGGTTAAGGTCTGTTTACGTCTGATACTTCGGCGATGTGGTGCTTGTGTGTTGTGTCATCCTGGTAGCAGACTTTGTAAATACTTGTAAATAGATTAGCAGTTAACTTCAACTGAACTGCGTCATCAGTCAGTTAATTAAGAATAACTGGTTTTTTTTAGTAGTGGTGGCTGCATGAAGCTAGTTATTGGTGATGGGCCCTGCTGTCATCAGATCGTTTGGTCGTACACATTACTGCTGTTTAAAACTTCCACTTTTTCAGAAGTTCTTTTCCTACCTCCCTGTCTTAATTCCATCAAACAGAATAGTAAGTTTCTGCTTGTAAGAAGCAATGCCCTTACACTGAGGCATTCGTGTAGATTATATATAGAATAACAACCACATTTGACTCAATATCCAGCATACCTTTACTGATCTTTAATTTACTATAATATAAGTAAAACAAATGAAAGTTGTTAAAACTGCATTTATTCTATATAGAAATCAACTTCTGTACAAAAATATTCTGCCCTTGTATTCACAACGAGGCTGACTACAACTTATTGCAAAAAGTGCATCAAGTTGAAATTGAACTTGAGACCGCCGACAGTGTGTGCGTCAAGTTGATATTACACCACAACACTTGCCATGCAGTACTTATGTTCCACTTGTGTCAAACGAGAAGTTTGGCCCAGTATTTTCCCGGTTGTCAGGCATTTTCAGATGGCTGTAAACAAATGTTTCCGTTGTTTCTTCCCATTTTTGTAGAGTAGTACGCAGGTGACTGGACACAGGACCCATCCGTTTCATTTACATTTGTAGCTATTGTTTTCTATATGAATTGTTTTGTTCTGAAACGTCTGTGATCGTGTGAAATAGCTGTTCTGGATATTTACCAATACTTTGTGTTCCGACCACATCAGAGACGTTTCATCATTTCAGAAGAATTTATGGCATTTCTTTCCTAGGAAATCGTGTTGGTGCTTGTAAGACCAGCCCCGCCAGGGGAGAAGTGTAGATCACTTTCAGTGGTCCTCTAGCCTTGTGTACTGGATATCTACCACACCATGCAAGAACTTTCCATTATGCTGTCATGCCAAATCCATGCCACTGCAAAGTAGTCCCACCTGTGAGATTCTTGCGAGGAGACGGAACTACTTTCACGTGGTCTCCATGCCATATTTGTCACACCTGTCATACATATTAATCGCACCTGCTAAATTCCTCCTGATGCAATCTGTCTTAGTCTTTTGGTTATATTCCTCATGTGATCAACAAATTAGATTTATCGATCAAACTAGTAAAGCTAACGAGGCTAATATAGCAAGGCCTCGCAAGTGACGCCTGTGCGGTGTGACAGGTGGGACAAATTTCGCAGTGCAGAGGATTTGGATATATTGATCTGAAGTAAATTGCCTGTGCTCCATTTTAATTAATTTAGTTGGCTACATTTGAGCTGAGGCATCTTCAGATGAAACTATCTGTGATGCTTCCATTTTGATATTTAGTTTAATCTTGTTAGATATATCTAGTGTGCCTGTGAGGTATCGGCAGACATCCTGATACAGTGTACAAACGTGCTCAAGATACATGGGTTTGAGAATAATGCACTGGGCTTGTCAAAAACAGTCTGCAGGCTTATTATTAGTGTTATATTAAAATGTCATATTAAAATATATTGAACCGGCAAGGTTAGGTTAACTTTGGCATGTTCACTTGGCAAATTGTACTTTTTGACATGATGTATAACTAAGCCCCCATTGGTTGTATTTAGTCATGTGACTTCTCGTGTTGTACATTCAGCTGTGTCCCGTATGAAGTGGCAGTCAGTGTATTGTTGGTAACTACAGTTACTTCCCTATTGCATTCCTCGCCCGTTGAGAACATTTGTTCTAGCTAATGCTTGGAGGAAGATTTATAAAACACATTTTTGTACCATTTATATTTCAGTGAAGGCAGATTCATATGTGTATGTACAATATTTTCACAATTTACACATGAACTGTGCATTATAGTGCATTGTTGGACACCTGTTATACATTACAATATTACACACAAAAGGACAACCTGTGTGGATTCAGTTGTAGACTGGCTGGAGAACTCTTCAGGTTTAGAGACTGCTGTGTCGGAAATATAACTAGCTTATCTTTATTACTGTATTGTACATTTTTATATACAAACTACATGTGCATATTATTATCATGTATAGATACACACACACACTCACATACATATGTACATACACTTTACTTAATTCTATTATTTCAGAATCGGACACCATGTTAGTCATCATGACCAACATATCTGCTGCTACTGCTAAATTATTTGGAATTGCAATTGAAACGCTGCTGATATTTTAATCAAGTTGATGAAAAAGTGAGATATCAGTATTTGCCGGCTTCCCATAGGTTGTGAATATAAAGACGGATGATGTTTCATTGAAAATGTATGTTTACTGCATTATATGCTGTTATTGTACTGCATTATATGCTGTTATTGAAAGTGGATTTGTAATATTTGAAAAAGGATCTGTTTAGTAATGGCATGTACTGAACAATTTGCCTCGAATTTGGCAGAGATTCTTACTCATTAAATACAGCAAGTATTTATATGATTGGTATAACAGCAATTTACAACATAATACTACGTTATTAAATTACTATTAATACTGGCAGAGTTTAATTGACTGTATTTGGATAGAAGATGACTTGTTCTTAGAAAATGCATAAATAAAGAGAACTTGTAATAAGAAATGTGAACTTCGTTTAATATTCTTAAGGTAATGTCTAATAAGTTTGCAAACATTCGTTCAAGTTAGCCCCTTTAGAATCCAAAATGGCTGTTATCGACCATCATCACTGTTTTACTCACTAGCTGGTGCCAATTGGTGTATTTCCGTGAACCCCAAATGAGACTAGCACTGACATTTTATGGCTATCGAGAACGTGTGGCATACTTCATGTGTCTGCGATACCTGTTCTGGGTCAGCTGCTACTGTAAGAATACTTTCTTAAACTCTGGGGGGACATATGGGTCAAGGGGTGGTTTCCTAAGTAAAACACCTTTAATCACCACCTATTTAAAATGTAAAAAATCATAGCCGCTACATTAACCACCGTTGCTGCGAGATAGTTGTCTAGCCATCACCCACCATCCTGCCTCCCAGGGGAATGTGTACGACTGATAAGTGCCTCCGAGCTCACATCAATGTTGTCTTTATAACTATCGGTTGCCCAGTTTTCATATCTTAGTGTGGTAATTCTATTCCACAATCAGGTGTGTTTACTGTGTCATCATGCACTTTTCCCACAGAAAGAAAGATCTGGTTTGCACTATTGTAGTAACCAAAATGGCAGCATATGTACAAACTGGGTTGTTATTTGGGCCCAAAAGTCTGCTAAGGTGCAATATTTTGGTAATGTGCCTGGAACGATGTTAAATGGTGAAACTAAGACACTGCAATATAGTTTAGGCAAAATTGTAGTTAAAATGACAAAATCAAGATGGACTCGGATACTACAAAAGTTACCGTGCAATGTGTACTGTTTTGGGAGACCATAAACTTGTATGCTCAACCCATAACAAATGTGATGAGAGTCGAACTGAAAACATTTGGGTTTCAGTAACTTTTATTATTGTGCTTTACTTTTCCATACTGATGGCTCCACATGGATTTACTGCTAGACTGCGACTGCACTGAGAGCTCCACTACGCGACGGGCTGTGCCAGGTCCCTACCGCACAAACGTCTAAACAACACAGCAAATTTACATCATGATTAATGCCACAGACAGACACCAGTTCCTCCCTGCTTCAGCGACAAACACTCCGCAATAAATACGCATAATGTTGTCAGTCGACTAGAGAAAATCACCTTAACCTAGCAGAAACTAACACACAGTCGATAAAACGACAACAAAACAGCAGCATTCAGAAACATTTTGCAACTCGCATGGCAATCATTGCAGCTGTGTGCGCATTTAGCGTAAGCCGCAGCAGTTTCAGAGATTCAATGTTGCCACGAGAGCAGGTCTGAGTATCGGTACCAGTCCATTTCTCACAGATCCAACACCCGTCTTGTGACTCGCAATGTCTGATATCTTGGATCAGACATGCCAACATTAACTATAATTCTTACCCAAGACAACAGTTCATGTATACCTGTGAAAGCCTACGCTGCAAACTAGATGAAGTAACTGTTTTGCCACGACGGTCTGATAAACAAACAAGAGTACGCCGTGATAGAAATGCATGCAAACAATCAAGATTAATGTTTCGCTTAAATGGCAACTATAAAAACCAGGGGTTCTTTTTACACGGTTTCATTCGAAACTGAAACCAGCAAAAATGCCACTACCCAAAACCTAGACACATAAATAAAATGAGTAAACGAACGTATAACATGAAGCACCTGACATCTCCCATAGCCGTGTTTAGATAACGTTTTGAGCAAGCGGACGAAATAAGCAGACTGTAAAGATGGCGGGAAGCCATAATGATGTATAAAGTTGACAAACAATCACAACCAATAAAGCGGACGCAATAAAAACCTAGCAATTTTAACTAACATTAAAGCAGTATAACCTACACTAATAAACCCGATACGTCTGTCTGTTTACGTCGCATTACTTCCGCAGCGCCAGATGTAACTTGCAGCGTGGGCTCGGACACCAACTAGTGTTCCGTCATCGAGAGATTTCTGAGATGACGTGACCCCTATCATCAAGCATAGGTCAGTCCAGTACATCGATTTGTGCAACAATGATGAACGTTAATATTTATTAAAAAAACGCCTAAAACATTCGGTCGAAACAGGTTTTGGACAAAGACAAAAATAGGCCATAGCCGTTGTTGCTTAATTGAGTTGCGAGTAAGTAAACCCAAACAACATAGATGGCGCCACGTGATGTCACTTATTGTGTCCTTACTCAACGACGCCTGGCCAACTGTAGATCTCGGGAACAAAGCTCTCGTACTCGGTCGAGTACTGGTGCTGACGTACAAACGACTCCTTGTCGTCTGGCTCTGGATATGTGGCGGCCATGTCGTTGTCGTAAGCGTATTCTACAATCTTTGTGGCAAGTTGTGTCGACACCTCGCGGATGGTAGAGAGTGGGGGGTAGACGCGCCCCTCAGCCAGATCAGCATCCGTCACCAGCCCAGCCAACACCTGCAAACATGGGTTAATAACATTTAACCTTCTGGTGCCCAATCACCTCTGAATCTGTTATCGGAGTCATCTTCTGAATATGTAACTTACTATGTCACTGGATTGTTAGCTGCATTTGCTGTGCTCGAGATATTTGTCATATGTATTAGAAGTTTTTAATGAATGCTGTTTGAAAATATCAACTAAGAGTGTAAATATATGTAGCATTTTGTCGATGGATACAAACTCAGATACAGTGGACCAATTCAAAAATACCATCAAAGTCTGAGTCACTGGGGGGTTCAGCATAAAGAGTGTCAGTAATTACAAGAGCTAAAAAACAACACCTGCTTTGTCGTGTCGTGCTTTAGAACTTGTTTATGAGGAAATAGGCCATTAAAAAATCTGCATTTATTCATAGAAATCACTAGCGTTTGTGTGGTTTGGAACAATTCCAGGGTACTGTCAGGTTTACGGTGGAAACAAATGTTGAATCTCATTAGCTGAAAATTCCAGTAAATTATCCACTGTGTAGCAAGTACCCGTAAATTATTACTAATGTTTTATTAAATGGCAAATGTTTCAACATTTATATTTTGTCAAACTTTGATAATTCATATTTGGGTAATCAATTTACATGTCTGGCACAAACTTGGGTATTTACAAAAGGAATGTAGTGAAAAGTTTATTTAAATCAGACCAGAATTTATTCATTTATTTGCATTTACGCAACTCAAGTGTAGCACATGATTCGGTCACAACACAATGTCTCGATTTAATAGAATTCTATAGCAGGTATATATTTCCATTAAATTTCATGGCCTTGAGAGGGTTTATCACAAAACCACTGGCGCTATTTAGCTTCAGAAATTGCCCAACATTTGCAATATTACTATCTGCCAACTGCCAAAACAACTTGCAGTTATTAGATTACAGGGTTTCTTGGTATGCAGTTTAAATGTGCCCCTGTCTTTAGGCATATTCAAACATTCTAGTGATGGGGGAATTTTGACCATAAAAAGGTAACATGCACCATCACACATATAAATCAGACTGTGGCAGATTTAACCACAAAAGCATACCTTTGAAGCAATAAGGAACATGTCGTCCGTGACGTGGTGTACTCCAGCAACTATGGTTCCGAGAGCTACTCCTGGGAAGATGTAGGCATTGTTACCCTGGCCAGGGTAGAACACCTGGTCATTGAGGGAGACGGGGTCGAAGGGGCTACCACTTGCAAACACAGCCCGGCCCTGCAACAGAACACCCAAACCCCAACCACCTCATTAACACTCACCATCTCAACACCAAACAAACTCACATTATGAACAAGGGACCATTTTTATTTTGCTCTTTAAATACCGATTTTTGTCCTTAACAGTTATCTGGCATACAGAAAACTGAACACTGGGTTGTACCAATGTCATCCTTTTACCAGTGTGACAGATATAATACCAATTACTAATCACATTGTTGCCACTAGCCCATAGCTTTACCTAGAGACCCGTCCACCCGTCATTTGGACGGGCAATTTCAAATATGGACGGGGGGAATTTTTCGAGGACGGGTGACAACCCGTCACAGTGTGATAAGGCCCCGTCCTGGCAGTTTATATGACGGGTGTCACCGTGTCATCACTGGAATATAACGTGTTCTGTGTCCCCCAGAAACAAATATTTCCAGTACTATGAATTCCTAGCACGGCGCTCAAAGATGCCTACCACCACACTATTCACGCGTACACTGCAGGCATAGCAGTAGCGCAGGAAGCTCATTTTACGCATGCATGTAGGGCGCCTACTCACAGCGGCAATCGTACATGTGGTTTCATTTGCTGCTAGAGGGGTCAAAGCAATGCGTTAATGCCCCAACAACCATTTCGCAAATAGCATACGTGATTGGTTAATTCCGTTGGGGTGTCACACGTCAATAATAATGGACATGAATTAACTATTAACGCAAACTTCATAATACGGATTATGCGCACTTTTCAAAGCGTCAAAAATACATATAAATTACATATACGTGAGGGAATTTATATCCGTAATAAAATATACAAGTATTATATGCCTGTATATTATTAACATTTCGACTTTATGGCGTTTATGTCTGGAGTGACTCCTGGGAATGATCAACTTTAAAACGAGGCCTCGTTAGCGACTCACGTGGCTACGAATAAACATTACATATTATCGTCCACGCGATGCCTCCACCTCCGAAGCCGAAGGTTCGCAAACTAACCACAATAACGAAGTTTTTCACGGCAAAATCGACGCCAACTGTTACGGCAACACCTTCACCGGCGCCGATATCGACGTATTATTTTATTGATGTTTTGTAGTAATTGCGAAGGTAAAATGGTGTACTTCGTTTATGATGATTTTACAGAATGTATTATTTTGTTATGAAGAGTACGGCAATGAGGTTGTTTTTGAAGATTTATTTATAAATTGTTGTAGACATGTAACATTGCTTGAGCGTACTGTATATAATGACTGCATAATTTACGTAATTTAGTTATTTACACTGCGACATAATGTAACTTGTTTTTTTTATTAGGCATGGTTATAATAATTGAAAAATGTAATTAAATAACACATTATCATATTATTGTTGTTGTGTTATTGCATATAAAAAATAAGATAGCATAGCAAAAAAAAGGTCTTTCAAAATTGTAGACATGTATCATTAGGTTTTTACCCAAAGTTGTGACTGGCAAAACTTTGATCCTGCGTAAAGCCCTGCACTAGCCTCAGTTACCCCCAGGCTCCTGCCTGGGATATTAATGCTCTGTCAATGTTGCCACCAGGCCGGCCTTACCCCAGAATAGGGTAGTGATGCTGATTGGCTCTCAGGCCAACTATTAAATAAACACTAAAATAAGGCTCTAAGATAACACCATACTATTAAAAGTATTCAACTATAAACTTATATTCAGACAAAAACAAACAGAAATACAAATTTCTACTTGTTTACAAAGAAGGAATAGCCTCGATTACCTAGGCTCTGTGACGTGACGGCACTTTTTAACCTCTCACACGGATAACATTCAAAAGCCGGCTTAAGTCAGCAGACAATCTTCTTGGCAAAGTTACGCAGCTGAGTGAGTCAGTTAAGTGTGACTAGGTTGTAACCAGGTGTCAAAGGTTAAGTGCCAGTGATTTGTAATGTCAACTGATTTACACTAGCAAACCTGTTCAATCAAAGACCATCACTACTTCTCTCGGAAGCATTTACTCATGATGCAACAAATGCACAAAGATTATTGATAAAGAAATGTTCACCACTGTCTACAGCCAGGTACTCATTCATACAGCTGAGTGAACTGGAGCAATGTAGCATGAACGAACGTGCACAAGGCTTGAAACGGCGGCTTAGGATTCGAACCCCGGTTATCTTGGCTAAGGGTGGAATGACCTAACCACTGTGCCCTACTGGGCAGTGACCAGATGTGAGTGACCATTACCTCCGTGTGGACGTAGGCGGCCTCGGCCGTGCACTCTGCCAGACTTGTTGGGTTGCTGAGGGCAAAGATGATGGGGCGTTCATTGAATGACCCCATGTCCTTGATAAACTGTTCTGTGAAGCGGCCGCCCTGGCCCGCTGCGCCTGGAACAACAACAAACACTGTCAGTTCATCCAACAACAGACACTGTCAGTTCATCCAACAACAGACACTGTCAGTTCACCCAACAACAGACACTGTCAGTTCATCCAACAACAGACACTGTCAGTTCATCCAACAACAGACACTGTCAGTTCATCCAACAACAGACACTGTCAGTTCATCCAACAACAGACACTGTCAGTTCACCCAACAACAGACACTGTCAGTTCACCCAACAACAGACACTGTCAGTTCACCCAACAACAGACACTGTCAGTTCATCCAACAACAGACACTGTCAGTTCATCCAACAACAGACACTGTCAGTTCATCCAACAACAGACACTGTCAGTTCATCCAACAACAGACACTGTCAGTTCATCCAACAACAGACACTGTCAGTTCATCCAACAACAGACACTGTCAGTTCATCCAACAACAGACACTGTCAGTTCATCCAACAACAGACACTGTCAGTTCATCCAACAACAGACACTGTCAGTTCATCCAACAACAGACACTGTCAGTTCATCCAACAACAGACACTGTCAGTTCATCCAACAACAGACACTGTCAGTTCATCCAACAACAGACACGTCAGTTCATCAACACGGTTTCATCCAACAACAGACACTGTCAGTTCATCCAACAACAGACACTGTCAGTTCATCCAACAACAGACACTGTCAGTTCATCCAACAACAGACACTGTCAGTTCATCCAACAACAGACACTGTCAGTTCATCCAACAACAGACACTGTCAGTTCATCCAACAACAGACACTGTCAGTTCATCCAACAACAGACACTGTCAGTTCATCCAACAACAGACACTGTCAGTTCATCCAACAACAGACACTGTCAGTTCATCCAACAACAGACACTGTCAGTTCATCCAACAACAGACACTGTCAGTTCATCCAACAACAGACACTGTCAGTTCATCCAACAACAGACACTGTCAGTTCATCCAACAACAAACACTGTCAGTTCATCACACCAGAAACACATGTGACCTAAACTTTATTAGCTTGGGTAAAAGTATGGATTTTTTTCAATTTTTTTAAAGAACAGCTATCTATAATTTGGCAAGCAATATAACATATTCAGCATAACCTTTTACTAAACATCACTCGGCATACATCAGGACATCTATGACAAATGTTTGTACCTATTGCAACAGATGGCTTGATTTCACGGCAGATATCCTCCAGGCTGGGCATGTGCTTGTAATCTTTGGCAAACTGCAATTTCTCCTTTGAGATGCCCCCTGAAGGCCGTCCCTGAGAGAAAAAGACCATTGGTCAGCAACTGTTCATAAATAAATAAATTACTTTGTTGACATCATACAGACAACTTTGTAAATTCGCATATACTGGTGTTTTATTCATTATTTTATTAAACTATTTTAATCAAAAAAGTAAAATACTGAACAACTTTCTATTTAAATATACTTTAAGATTTAAACTAATATATTTTAGTAAAACATAAATAAATAAGTTAAATATAAAATAAGAATAACACTTTCTTCTATCTGTAGAGAACAAATTTAAATTATACGCCAACAAAGTAAATGTCCATTACATATCTGTAAAGTTTGCTGTCTTCTTAATCTTCATGCACATTTAATTTTACAAAGTCAATTTAGTATTGTATTTAACTTATTAATTTTATTAACTTATTTATTTAACTTATGCTAACCTTTTTATTTAACTTAATTGTTTAGCTTATATCTTTATATGTATGGTTGTTGAAATGTCAATGAGTCAAAATTTAATTATTAGTTGTAAAATAAGCAATCTTGTTTGAATACTCTTCCCACTTGATGGACATTTTCACAATTATTTTATATTATCGCCTTTGATCAGGTTTTTAACCTGGATACATGGCGCTTTATAAATGTTTCCAAATAATAATCATACAACTGAGACGTACGACTGTGAGGAGGCCTCGACTGTCAACCATCCAGATCTTCTCCCGGGCCTCTTCCGGTGAAACTCCTTCCTCCTCCATGGCCATCATCAGCAGCTTCGCAATACCAATGGCCGCCTACAGCATCAAGATAGAACAAACAAGTCAGTGGCCGTCTACAGCATCAAGATAGAACAAACTAGTCAGTGGCTGTCTACAGCATCAAGATAGAACAAACAGGTCAGTGGCCGCCTACAGCATCAAGATTGAACAAACTAGTCAGTGGCTGTCTACAGCATCAAGATAGAACAAACAGGTCAGTGGCCGCCTACAGCATCAAGATTGAACAAACTAGTCAGTGGCTGTCTACAGCATCAAGATAGAACAAATAGGTCAGTGGCTGTCTACAGCATCAAGATAGAACAAACAGGTCAGTGGCTGTCTACACCATCAAGATAGAACAAACTAGTCAGTGGCTGTCTACAGCATCAAGATAGAACAAACAGGTCAGTGGCCGCCTACAGCATCAAGATTGAACAAACTAGTCAGTGGCTGTCTACAGCATCAAGATAGAACAAACAGGTCAGTGGCTGTCTACAGCATCAAGATAGAACAAATAGGTCAGTGGCTGTCTACAGCATCAAGATAGAACAAACAGGTCAGTGGCTGTCTACAGCATCAAGATAGAACAAATTGGTCAGTGGCTGTCTACAGCATCAAGATAGAACAAACAGGTCAGTGGCTGTCTACAGCATCAAGATAGAACAAACAGGTCAGTGGCTGTCTACAGCATCAAGATAGAACAAACAGGTCAGTGGCTGTCTACAGCATCAAGATAGAACAAACAGGTCAGTGGCCGCCTACAGCATCAAGATTGAACAAACTAGTCAGTGGCTGTCTACAGCATCAAGATAGAACAAATAGGTCAGTGGCTGCCTACAGCATCAAGATAGAACAAACTGGTCAGTGGCTGTCTACAGCATCAAGATATAACAAACAGGTCAGTGGCTGCCTACAGCATCAAGATAGAACAAACAGGTCAGTGGCTGTCTACAGCATCAAGATAGAACAAACTGGTCAGTGGCTGTCTACAGCATCAATATATAACAAACAGGTCAGTGGCTGCCTACAGCATCAAGATAGAACAAACTGGTCAGTGGCTGTCTACAGCATCAAGATAGAACAAACTTGTCAGTGGCTGTCTACAGCATCAAGATAGAACAAACAGGTCAGTGGCTGCCTACAGTACCAACATAAAACAAACAGGTCAGTGGCTGCCTACCACATAAACAGGACAAACAAGTCAGTGTATCTCAAGAATATCAACATTAATCAAACAAGTCACAGGTTGCCTATGGCATCAACGACAAAGCTGATTAAGCAGTGAGTTTCTGGAAGATAATTGCCACCCAAACAATGTCGATGTATGTATGTGTGTAAACACATTAACTAAGCTTGACAGATGTTGTATTAGAACATGATGTCAGATGCTGGGTCCATCACCATGACAGAGGTCATGTGTTAGTAATTAGACCACTCACCTCACCCGCTCCGAAGAACAGGTACTTGTTCTCTGACAGTTTTGTCTTTGTGATTCTCATTGCGGCAATGACACCTGCCACAGCTACTGACGCCGTACCTGAAGAGAGCAACACACTCGTGACATGACAACTAGACCAAAAGACGTCAACCTGAGTCTGAATCCCAGAAAGTTAAAACAAATGTGGGCACTGTTTTACAACTATGTGGGCACATTTATACAGCTATGTGGGCACACATGTATAACTAGGTGGGCACACATGTACAACTAAGTCGGCACACATGTACAATGAAGTGGGCACACATGTACAACTAAGTCGGCACACATGTACAACGAAGTGGGCACACATGTACAACTAAGTGGGCACACATGTACAACTAAGTGGGCACACATGTACAGCTAAGTGGGCACACATGTACAGCTAATTGGGCACACATGTACAGCTAAGTGGGCACACATGTACAACTAAGTGGGCACACATGTACAGCTAAGTGGGCACACATGTACAAATAAGTGGGCACACATGTACAACTAAGTGGGCACACATGTACAGCTAATTGGGCACACATGTACAACTAAGTGGGCACACATGTACAACTAAGTGGGCACACATGTACAGCTAAGTGGGCACACATGTACAAATAAGTGGGCACAGTTATACAGCTAAGTGGGCACACATGTACTAAGTGGGCACAGTTATATAGCTAAGTGGGCACACATGTACAACTAAGTGGGCACACATGTACAGCTAAGTGGGCACACATGTACAAATAAGTGGGCACAGTTATACAGCTAAGTGGGCACACATGTACTAAGTGTGCACAGTTATACAGCTAAGTGGGCACACATGTACAACTAAGTGGGCACACATGTACTAAGTGGGCACAGTTATATAGCTAAGTGGGCAGTTGTACAGCTAAGCAGGCATGCATGTACAGCTAAGTGGGCACTGTTGTACAGCTAAGTGAGCACCGTTGTACAGCTAAGTGAGCACCATTGTACAACTAAGTCAGCACCGTTGTACAGCTAAGTGAGCACCGTTGTACAGCTAAGTGAGCACCGTTGCACAGCTAAGTGAGCACCATTGTACAGCTAAGTGAGCACCGTGGTACATCTAAATGAGCACCGTGGTACAGCTAAGTGAGCACCGTTGTACAGCTAAGTGAGCACCGTTGTACAGCTAAGTGAGCACCATGGTACAGCTAAGTGAGCACCGTTGTACAGCTAAGTGAGCACAGTGGTACAGCTAAGTGAGCACCGTTGTACAGCTAAATGAGCACCGTTGTACAGCTAAGTGAGCACCGTTGTACAGCTAAGTGAGCACACACAGACAAATGGTGGCGTAACTGTCATAGTGCATGGGTACAGATATAACTAAATAAATAATGTACACTTAAATGTACACACTTGGCACTGCAGTGTAGACTCACACACAGCTAGCTACTTGGATATATTATACATAATGCTATGTGTGCCCACAAAGACACAGCTTAGAGGACAAACAACTTAGCCTTAATGTACAGCTCATAAATTAGTAGCACAGTGGGCCATCTGCCTGCGCCTGTTTACATAACAGCACTAATTAAGGTTTAAGACTATATTAGAAGGTTACAGCAGACCAAGCATATGCAGTCACTAATGAGTGAGTTGTCTGACTAATTATAACTACACCACTCTGTCAAGTGTCAACATAACCTGAAGGTGACCTTCTGCACTGGTGCAGGACCATTGCATAATCATATCAAAATTACGGTTATGATTCCATTGACAACTTAGCCGTTGTCTGTACACAGAATACAACTTCCTGATTACAACCAGATACAGGACGTCACACTAACCCATCCAGTGCAAACAGATGTGACATTGACCCATATTTGACGGCTGTATTGTAAGTGTGACCCATATAACAGTGACAGTGATCTCAATCACAACCAATGTCCAGTGTTCTGTCGGTTACCGAGTGCAACTACGTCAATCTGTGGACCTTAGTTCTATGAGAATCACAATATAAATGTGTTTCAACAACCCTATAGACAAGGAGACTAAGAGAAAAATTGTGGTTTTTAAAGCTCCTTCTAGAGTAAAAAGTCAGTCCATGATAATGATTTATGCCAGGAGAAAACCAGTGTGAGAAATTAATTATTCCACTCGAAAACACATGCTGGTTAGTGTTGTTAGAGAAACACTATTCTGGCACATACAGCTGCACCTTGAACAAAATCAGGGCTCCTAATCTTCTCTTAACCAACCTACAACCTACCCCACCCCTGCCATCAGACACAAACTCAGTGGCAATGTTGAAGACATTGCTCACTACACATCTTGTCTGGATAACGTGATGTTAGCTGAAGTGACAGTTAAGTGAATCACCTTTTCCCAGTAGATTAATTTTGGTTTTTTAACTAAATTAATAATTTCCATTTGTTTAAGATTTGGTTTGTATTCTTAACGTTTATGTATATATAATTTACCGCATCAATTTAATATTATATTCTACTTATTTTGTTTTATTAAATCATTGATATAACTTTTTATTTAACATATTCATTTAACGTATTTATTAAACTCACATATTTACTTATTTTACATTATTGGCACCTTTGATCAGGTTTTTAACCTAGCATTATTAATTCATTCCTAGAATAATAAGCCAAAGGCTTCATTTTACTTATTCAGTAGCCACCTGGGTCTTACAATCTTATTGAAGCGTGTCAAATCAACAGGTGAATACACAACCAACACACACTTACATGCAACTGTGGTTGCACCAATGTTGCAGTTATTTATTTAAATCTTTAAATAAACTATTTATCAAGCAAGTCCCACACACACAGACCAGTGAGGCCACGCAAGAAATGTGAGTTGTGGTAGGTAAACAGTTATATAGGGTGTTTGGATGGTTTCTGGGTCACATATTGACTTCGCCTCACTAGTTAATCACAGGCAACTCCCATTAACAGATAAGACCCATCCATACAAGGTACAGTGAACTTCCTGCCGTCTGGAGTTATGGTCTTGACAATGTCTGGTGTCCTCTTTATGACTTTTACTACAGTAGTAAATGCTTCACTTCATGACTGTCACTACATCATTGTCATAGCATTACTTTCAATGGACAGTCATAAAACGCACCTATGTATATGTAATTAAAAGGACATGACTTTACCAGCAATAAACACTGTACTATCATTACTAAGTAAACAAAACAATCTATGGGAGACCCCAATTCACATGCACAACAGTGCATTTATGTATATGTAATTAAAACGACATTGCCATTTACAACTCACATGGAGTGTGAATTTATCATGGCATAAACTAAATAATGCATCAGACCCAAGCACACAAGATCCACCAAGTTCACTAGATCGTACAAGTATAGTGGGTAAAATAGTTTCAATTGTATACGGGCTATATATTTTAGTTCACTCACCTTGAATGTCGTCATTAAATGTCAGGTATTTATTCTGGTATTTCTCAAGCAATCGGAAGGCATTGTGGTTCGCAAAGTCTTCAAACTGAATCAATGTGTTCTGTCCATACCTACAACATCAGAGGCGATACATGTGTGTACAATTAAATACACATATGTGTGTACTTAATACATGTATGTACAATTATAGATACATATGTATATACATTTATAATACTGTACAGTAGCATCAAAACATTAAGATTTTCTTCAAAATCAACTGAATTCTTATATTATATGAATTTTTATATTATATTTAGTATAAAACTTAGCAAAGTTATGTATGATAAACAAGCTGCACACATCAAGTTGTTATAATTTACAAACTGTTACCCTTCAAAAAAGTGTAGGATAGACACCAGATAGAAGGACCAGGGTTTACACAGATCAGTGAGTACAAGACAGGCTTTTCCCTTTCCCTGTGAGGGATCTTTTACTTCCCCTGGGATAGACACCAGATAGAAGGACTAGGGTTTACACAGATCAGTGAGTACAAGACAGGCTTTTCCCTTTCCCTGTGAGGGATCTTTTACTTCCCCTGGGATAGACACCAGATAGAAGGACCAGGGCTTACATAGATCTGTGAGTACAAGACAGGCTTTTCCTTTTCCCTGTGAGGGATCTTTTACTTCCCCTGGGATAGACACCAGATAGAAGGACCAGGGTTTACACAGATCTGTGAGTACAAGACAGGCTTTTCCTTTTCCCTGTGAGGGATCTTTTACTTCCCCTGGGATAGACACCAGATAGAAGGACCAGGGCTTACATAGATCTGTGAGTACAAGACAGGCTTTTCCTTTTCCCTGTGAGGGATCTTTTACTTCCCCTGGGATAGACACCAGATAGAAGGACCAGGGCTTACATAGATCTGTGAGTACAAGACAGGCTTTTCCTTTTCCCTGTGAGGGATCTTTTACTTCCCCTGGGATAGACACCAGATAGAAGGACCAGGGCTTACATAGATCAGTGAATACAAGACAGGCTTTTCCTTTTCCCTGTGAGGGATCTTTTACTTCCCCTGGGATAGACACCAGATAGAAGGACTAGGGCTTACATAGATCAGTGAATACAAGACAGGCTTTTCCTTTTCCCTGTGAGGGATCTTTTACTTCCCCTGGGATAGACACCAGATAGAAGGACCAGGGCTTACATAGATCAGTGAATACAAGACAGGCTTTTCCTTTTCCCTGTGAGGGATCTTTTACTTCCCCTGGGATAGACACCAGATAGAAGGACCAGGGTTTACACAGATCAGTGAGTACAAGACAGGCTTTTCCCTTTCCCTGTGAGGGATCTTTTACTTCCCCTGGGATAGACACCAGATAGAAGGACCAGGGCTTACATAGATCAGTGAATACAAGACAGGCTTTTCCCTTTCCCTGTGAGGGATCTTTTACTTCCCCTGGGATAGACACCAGATAGAAGGACCAGGGTTTACACAGATCAGTGAGTACAAGACAGGCTTTTCCCCTTTTTCCCTTGGTGAAAGGGATCTTTTACTTCCCCCCCCGGGATAGACACCAGATAGAAGGACCAGGGCTTACATAGATCAGTGAGTACAAGACAGGCTTTTCCCTTTCCCTGTGAGGGATCTTTTACTTCCCCTGGGATAGACACCAGATAGAAGGACCAGGGCTTACATAGATCAGTGAGTACAAGACAGGCTTTTCCTTTCCCTGTGAGGGATCTTTTACTTCCCCTGGGATAGACACCAGATAGAAGGACCAGGGTTTACACAGATCAGTGAGTACAAGACAGGCTTTTCCCTTTCCCTGTGAGGGATCTTTTACTTCCCCTGGGATAGACACCAGATAGAAGGACCAGGGCTTACACAGATCTGTGAGTACAAGACAGGCTTTTCCTTTCCCTGTGAGGGATCTTTTACTTCCCCTGGGATAGACACCAGATAGAAGGACCAGGGCTTACATAGATCTGTGAGTACAAGACAGGCTTTTCCTTTTCCCTGTGAGGGATCTTTTACTTCCCCTGGGATAGACACCAGATAGAAGGACCAGGGCTTACACAGATCTGTGAGTACAAGACAGGCTTTTCCTTTTCCCTGTGAGGGATCTTTTACTTCCCCTGGGATAGACACCAGATAGAAGGACCAGGGCTTACATAGATCAGTGAGTACAAGACAGGCTTTTCCTTTTCCCTGTGAGGGATCTTTTACTTCCCCTGGGATAGACACCAGATAGAAGGACCAGGGCTTACATAGATCAGTGAGTACAAGACAGGCTTTTCCTTTTCCCTGTGAGGGATCTTTTACTTCCCCTGGGATAGACACCAGATAGAAGGACCAGGGTTTATACAGATCAGTGAGTACAAGACAGGCTTTTCCTTTTCCCTGTGAGGGATCTTTTACTTCCCCTGGGATAGACACCAGATAGAAGGACTAGGGTTTACACAGATCAGTGAGTACAAGACAGGCTTTTCCTTTTCCCTGTGAGGGATCTTTTACTTCCCCTGGGATAGACACCAGATAGAAGGACCAGGGCTTACATAGATCAGTGAGTACAAGACAGGCTTTTCCTTTTCCCTGTGAGGGATCTTTTACTTCCCCTGGGATAGACACCAGATAGAAGGACCAGGGCTTACATAGATCTGTGAGTACAAGACAGGCTTTTCCTTTTCCCTGTGAGGGATCTTTTACTTCCCCTGGGATAGACACCAGATAGAAGGACCAGGGCTTACATAGATCAGTGAGTACAAGACAGGCTTTTCCCTTTCCCTGTGAGGGATCTTTTACTTCCTCTGGGATAGACACCAGATAGAAGGACCAGGGCTTACACAGATCAGTGAGTACAAGACAGGCTTTTCCCTTTCCCTGTGAGGGATCTTTTACTTCCCCTGGGATAGACACCAGATAGAAGGACCAGGGCTTACATAGATCAGTGAGTACAAGACAGGCTTTTCCCTTTCCCTGTGAGGGATCTTTTACTTCCCCTGGGATAGACACCAGATAGAAGGACCAGGGCTTACACAGATCAGTGAGTACAAGACAGGCTTTTCTCTTTCCCTGTGAGGGATCTTTTACTTCCTCTGGGATAGACACCAGATAAAAGGACCAGGGTTTACACAGATCAGTGAGTACAAGACAGGCTTTTCCCTTTCCCTGTGTGGGATCTTTTACTTCCCCTTGGAGAGTCACCAGATAGAAGAGACCACCGGCTTTTAGTCTCTTCCAAAAGACAGACAATGTGGGGTAAATAAAATTGCCCTAGTTTCAACACAGCTGCTAAACCAGTGCCTCCAAACAACAATGCAATACTCCGATTGCTTCATCATGGCGCCCCACTAACCACCATCTATAATTCTACTCGACCCTCGTTTGATAGGCACCTCTGTCACTTAGCCTGCTAACAACTGTGGTCTCATCCATAATTCATTTGGTAACCATCAAGTATAGGATATTAATCTTGCTAATGCATCCACCTCAATATTCAGGTCACTGACCCAGTCCTGAGTTTAACTCTAACTTTTTAATGAAACACCATCCAATTTTCTGCAGCACTTGTACAAATCCAACAACATGTATATTTTAAATGGCGTTAACATAAACTGTTCAGCATAGAATTACTCCAAACATATATCAACCTAAACATTAAAATTATATTATATAAATCCTGTAGGTGGCGCTACATGTGTGACTCCTAAAATCCCGCTTATCAAACAGGTGGCTAGGGGTTTTGGAGATAACAACAGATTGTGGACATTTCAAGTCCAGAAGGTTAAAAGTGAGGTCCACAGTATGACTGTGCTGTCTGAACAAATGCTATTCACTCAGGTCAGTCTGACCTGACCAACGGAAAATATTGGTGCCACTGTAACCGAGAATTAACCACGGCCCATTTTATGAGACTGATAAGCCACTGAACAGGTCTTTTTGCCAATTTAAAATTGTCCAGGTCAACATGTGTGTCCGTCAAGTGCATAAGCAACTCACCTGCGTACAACAGCCTCAAGAAACTCTTCAATGAGGTCGTCGTATCGCTGACCTCGCACTCGCTTGTGTCGCAGACCGATGTAGTTACGGCTGGTCAACAGTTTCTAAACACACACAGACATCAGAGTCAAAGACGTATTAATCTACTGTCTCATGGTCTACGAGTGAATAGGAGGTAAATATGCAAAACGTCTGTTTCCATCTGCATCACCTGGTTGATGGGTGTATGTTAAGTGTGATGTCTGAGATAATCACAGCAACTTCTTTGATTTCACAGGCAGTTCACATGACTGCTCAAGGCATTACATGCATGAGTAATCTAACCTGGACGTACGTATGTGTTCGTCCTGGTGCAGAGGTTCAAAAATGACTTATGCATTGAAAAAAATTGGCTTCCCTAACGATTGTCAAGGTAGTAAAAACACTTAGATATTTATTTACTTCTTCCTGGGGATGAGTGCCATACCATGGCAGTAACAAACCTACCACAGGTTACAATTATAGTGTCATATTCAACCTACTCGTGTAGGGTATACCTGGTACCATCGGTTTCACACAATGTTACTGCTGGAGATAGCCGGAATTAAACCACCAGTTTAAAATACAAATACTGTAATTGGTAATCACAGTTACATTTTATTAAATTTACTGTCTGTTTAAGGGCTAGTATTACACAACGACCCCTGTGTGCATGCCCTAGCCACTTCCAGCATCATAGCTTTGATGGGCACAAACTTCAAGACAACTAAACTTGCAATAAAACATTACTTTTCTCACTGATGTTATTAAACACACTGTCATGAGCTGAGTGAATGTTTGAGTTTAACCCGTCATTTGGACGGGTTAAACCTGTTTTGGATAGGTAGAAATATGGGTGGACTGGTAAAAAGAGAAAAAATCTTAGATATTGTCAGTTATGCCATAGAAATGAGTGTAAATGGTGTCACATGTGTGTTTGTAGCCCATTTTAGGTTTTAAAAAAACATTTAAAGTTTGTAAACTGGCTTAACAGTGTCCACCAACAAATGTGTGACTGGCAAAAATGTGATCCTTCATAAAGCCGTGGGTGCTAGTCACCTTTGGCTGGATACAATGTCACTGTGTCACCGTGTCGTCAGCGATGTCCGGAACCAAGGTTGATCTGATATGAACCGTATTCACATTATCAGAAACACAACTGCATAACTGCCAGGCCTGATAACTGCAGATACTATCTGTGGGAATGACACAGCATTATGTAGTGACCTGTCCACCCGTCATTTCGACAGGTAAAACCCATCGTAGATGGGTAGAAATATTGGTGGATGGGTAAAACCTGAAGGGGCAACAAAATCATAGATACTGTCAGTTATGCCTTGTAATGGGTGTTACATGTGTGTTATAGTTTATTTCAGGTCGGAAATCACACGCTTGTAGGGATATGAGTTCACGTCCATGTATCCAACAAAATGTGTGGCTGGTAAAAATTGTATCCTACATAAAACCCTGGTGATAATGAACAACTCAATGTTGTATTTCACTGGATGAGGTATTTTACGCAGTGTTCAACTGCTCATTCTAATGTGTCAAACAAAATGGCAGAGAACGATTATTAGTACATCCGATACAGTAACTAAACACGGGAACGGGACAGCCACAAGATCCCAGTCTACATGCTCTGTAGAAAGGCCAAAACCTGCATGTGTATATTCTTGCAAACAAATATTGATCACAAAATATAGTATCTTTAATCATATAAAAAGTTAATATATTATTTTGCAGGGAAAAACCTGAAAAAGAAGTGACAGAAATAAGCGCCTTAAACAACAGATATGATGGGACTCATGACATTCTGCATGTGTATGATGACGTATTTCTATCATCAGTACTGATAAAGCCACCATGACAAGACGGTGAAATAAATAGAAAAGTATTCCCATTTGGATGTTACAATAAAAACCGTAGAGACAAAAAACAAACTCCTGGAGACTGTACATTGAGGCCTGACACAGCAGGTAGACAGGATTCGTTTTTAATTTGTGCAAATAATCCAGTGTTTTCTTTCCAAAGTCCATCATGGGTCGTGATGAGTAAAACATATGCTGAACTTTTTTTAGCCATACCCCCCATTTCCACGGTAACAGATAAAGCAAATATTGGCAAATTTGAAACATTCCCATTCTTTAGTAAATACAATTTTTATTCTTGAAAACCTTATACAGGTGTACAGTGCATATTCTACAGTGTAATGACCAGGTCCACTAGAGACCTACACACACGTTGTGAGTGACCCACCTCATTGTCTGTGCCTACGTCCAGCACCACGGGTAGACACTGCTGTGGTGGGATGCCTCCCATAGCTGTATACAGGGACAGCTTGCCCACGGGGATACCCATTCCAAACGCTCCCAGGTCTCCCAGCCCAAGGATCCGCTCCCCGTCTGTCACTACGACAGCCTGTGGGAGGAACAAACACCATTAGCGTCACCACCAGCCACGCTTACCTGGTGTTGTCACCTTGATAACAGTAAGATGATGCCTGTTACTGACCACTGAGGACAGCTCAAGGTTTGTTTGCTTTAGTGTTTTCCAGTTTCTCTCTCTGCTGCTTCTGAGGCTACTGTTATTGTGCTGTTATTAAGCTACTGTTATTATGCTACTGTTATTAAGCTACTGTTATTAAGCTACTGTTATTAAGCTACTGTTATTAAGCTACTGTTATTAAGCTACTGTTATTAAGCTACTGTTATTAAGCTACTGTTGTTATGCTACTGTTATTAAGCTACTGTTGTTAAGCTACTGTTGTTAAGCTACTGTTGTTATGCTACTGTTGTTAAGCTACTGTTATTAAGCTACTGTTATTAAGCTACTGTTATTGTGCTACTGTTATTGTGCTACTGTTATTGTGCTACTGTTATTGTGCTACTGTTATTGTGCTACTGTTATTATGCTACTGTTATTATGCTACTGTTATTATGCTACTGTTATTATGCTACTGTTATTATGCTACTGTTATTATGCTACTGTTATTATGCTACTGTTATTATTGTTGCCATTATTTTGTTCTGATCTACACTACATATCTATGTCCTGACTTGTAATCTCTGTCAAACTATTAAGACTTTGGGGTGAACAGAGAGCCAATTATGGAACTTCATCTTGTTAACACTGCTTGCTTCATTCATTAGATTGTTTTATCTTTCTTCCAAACTTGTAGCATAAATCCAATTTTATTTGTTCATATGTTTCGTGTTAGTAGAAAAATTACCATATTTTCATTTTTAACCCTGTTATTTGTCGTGGCATTTCATAAAACAATGCATACTTGTAAAAACATTACGAGCAACATGACCATGAGTTCATGGTAAACAGGCAGTTCACATCAGGCCATATGACTGGTATGAGGTCATACAACTAGACACGGTCACTGCTGCTTGGACAATGTCCAGCTCTTTTACAACTGCCTAAGTTATGCACTAATATGTAGTCAGATTCTTATTTTGGCAACGCTCAATGTTCGGGGTCATTTCTGGCCTGACGACGTAAATGAAGTGCATAACATGTGTGACAGCTATGATACAAGTTCTGAAAATCCCATTTATTTAAAATATGTCAAAGAAAACAATTCAGCATTTATCTTCAAACGGCATCAAGCTATAAACAACAGAAAAATACAAAAAAATTGAAGAAGCACCTGATGTTTTTTAAGGTAATAAATACAAACTTTTTGTAGAGAATAGCACAACAGTGTCAAAAACTAGAAATATAACATACCTTGATGTTATGTTCTGGAAAGTTGCACAGAATGTCATAGACATGACCGAGATCATTGATGGTGATGAACAGTCCCCTACAATCACACAGGAATCACTTAAGTCTGACGGTCATAATAAATACATACATCACACGATTCGTTGATCAGTTTTTACAAGCACTATCATCATAGATCACTGAATGTTCCAACAGAACTGTTAGCAGTAAAAACAAAGAGTAACCTATGCACTTGATTGATAATTTAATGTTCACTCGGTAACACATTTAGTTCGCCATTCATGCATCACTTATATCAATTATACTACAATCATTGTACTAGAAAGACATATTTATGTTGATTTTTTTAGGGGTCTGAGTCTACCACTCCTTGGTAGACGTCTGTGTGAATCTTTGATTTCTAACAAGTGATCAATTATACTCGCATGAATTAGTCTGAAAACTTTTGTAAGCATGGCGCATCATACTGCTTTTGGACACAGCCATCTTGGGTTAAGGATGTGGTCTCTTGTGATTGGTCAAAATACTCGCAATATTTTTAACCAATCAAAATACCAGCATGAAAGCCGTAGGCATGCGAGAGACTGGAACACCGTATGGACCTCCAAATTGTTTTGTAGATTCCCAAATATGAACAATATGAATTAAGAATATCTAACTATCTATGCCTAACTGTTGGATTAGCTTCCAGTGTCTAATTTGTTCAATGTTCATCCGGGTATTATAGTATTGCTGAGGCCTCAAATTCAGGTTAATTGTGTACCATGGATTGGTAAAGAAGAGAACATACTGGATAATTTGATTTGGATGAGGAAGAATTAGCAAGATCAAGCTGACAACTCGCAACCATCTCATGAAATATTAAAGACATGATGGATCATCTGTCACTTAAGATACTGGGAATGTACTGACTGACACTTCGGATACTATCTAGTATCTACTACACGAGGACACACATTATAAGTGGCCACACTTATGAATGAATCAAACATCTCAAGCACACTTAGAACAGATACATGATTTTACGATCAAGCATTCTGAACACACTCTGGATAGTATAGTACAATTCTGTTTGTTTAGCTGACTGGCATTTGAAGTACTTCTTGACCGACTTTTTTCCAGGCAAAATGTGAATAGGTACATTTATATTTATTAAATCTTAATCCTTTTATCTAGGCTTAAACAACAAATATTCATTCAAGAATTACTTTCACTATTTACTTTTATGATTCCTGAAGATCAATCTGTTTCTGGGTCAGATTCTTTGAGAGGTGTTATAAAATATTACAATCTTGGTAACAGACGAATCTTTCTAAAATAGCTTTTAATACTTAAATAAGTGGGATACAACTACACACCTTTTGTTCAGTGTTTTGAACAGAACAAATGACTGAATACAGCGCTTTATAATACATTATTATTACTACTACTCAGAAGTACAACTGGCAAAGAAATTGTCCATACATGTCAGACATTTTCATCATTTTTCACTAAAACCAACTTTTTTCAAACAATTTGTTTTCATGGTTTGAAAATGAGTATTAGGAACACACTGCTCTCCATCAACATAGATAATTAAAAATGCTCATTTTTACCAAGCTGTGTCACAATTACCTAGGTTTCCTGAAGATGAAGCCATACTTCTGACACGCCTGCCCCACGGTTGGTGTATAGAGGATGGGGGCCATCTCCTCGATGTTATCCGAGACGAGTCTGTAGAAGAGTTTTTCATTGCGGTCCTGGAGACCATTCAAGTAAATGTACTGCTCCAGGGGTTCGTCCCAGTTGCGGACGTTGGCGAGGACTCGGGCCACCTGTTCGTCCTGTGTGAAGACGACTGGGGGGAGGAGACCGTGGATGCCCATGATCTGTCGCTCCTTCAATGTGAACGCTGTCCCCTGCAAGACACACACTCACTGTAGGCATAGCTCTATGACGTCACTTGGACGGGTTAAACCAGTTGAGGACGAGATGAAATATCACAGGAATATCACTGGATGGGTAGAAAAATGAAGGAGCAAAAAAGGTATTGTCAGTTATGCCTTGAAAATAAATGTGTGTCACACGTGTGTTTGTAGCTTATTACAGGTCATAAAACACATCGCAACTGGTTTAAATGTATGAGTTAACATCCATCCACATTTTTGTGATTTAGACAATATTATTATGTCTTCAGAAACCCAAAAATTTGGAAAATTTGATATGCTTGTATACTTTGTGTTTTCAGAGACAATTCTGTAAAAATATTTTTTATTTATGGAAAATATTGTTTGTGGTCAAGCAAAAATAGGTTTACCATTCTCCAAAGTTTTAATTCTTGCGGTTCATAGTTTTAATTTGGTTTTAATACTATAGATAGTCATTCAGTGAAGTAACGTGGCAGGATTCATTAGTGTTCACAAGTCTGAAATATTTCTCTCCATCACTAACCTTCTCTATCTAGAAAAGATAGAAAACTACTCCCCTTGACTATGAAAATATCTAACAATTCCTTTGACTAGGAAAATCTCTAACAGTAATCCCCATCAAAAAGTAATCTCCAAATCATGAAAACCACCTTCAACTAGGACATTCCTTCATGCTACACGCCCCACCCCACACCTCCCCAACCCCTACCCCACCCCCATCTGTGCATTGCAATATGAACCGGGCTAACTCATTGGTCATCTACCATATTTGATCATAGAAATATACTTGATGAGAATAACAGATTATCACTGAAATCTTGAACAGGTTACTACATAACACTAAAGAACTACTCATGCTCTTGTGAGTAATGCAACATTTAGCTTAAAACAATGTTCACATGCACAGAAAATTAGTAGTACTTAGGGAAACTGTGGATCATATCTAATCTCAGTATGGTGGGTACACCTGGCACTTGTGAAGTGGTAGTTGTTGAACCAAGGATAACTAGATGTTAAGTTCTACAATTGTCTGTTAACATAAATTTGCAAGTTATGCTCATCACTCGTACTTGTACACATGCACACACATGCACACATGCACACACACGCACGCACGCACGCACGCACGCACGCACGCACGCACACACACACACACACACACACACACACACACACTCACTCACTCACTCACTCACTCACTCACTCACGCCAACCAGAACATTCACAATGCGCTATACATCCTAAATAGGCACTAGTGCTTGGATAAATAGTAGGATTATTATTATAATGTGGACTACATGTATGGTCTACAAGTGCGACACACATTACACTTAGAGCATAATGCTGTGGCCATAAATAATGGATCCAGGTAATATATTTAAACCTGCGCAATGGATCAATAATGTGAAAACAGTGAAATGCTTCGCGACTCAGTCAGTTAAGTTACGTGGACATTCCCTATACTAGAGAACCCATATTGTAATAAACATCCGTGTAAATTAGTCCACAGTATTTATGGTTTGGCAATGTGCAAAAAACAAAAATACATTTCTCAAGACTACGCCATTGTCACATGAGAAGGCCTAATCCACTTCTAGGCTAACAGCTTCAGGCGTAACCGTATTAGCATTTGGTGTTAGCAGCTGAATACATAATACACGGTTCAATCATGTCCGAGCAGAGTTTGGTGAGAGGCGATTCTCACTAACAGATTTAATAAGTAAAAACAGTACAGCTTGCATTCAGCCATCTCTTGAATTATACAATACCAACTGGCAGTGTTAACCTTTTACACAGTAATGCAAGTAAAAAACATGTTTTGCTGAATACACATTGGATTGGGTCTGCCCCAGCCATATACCCAGACAGTTTCTTATGTACAGACGAGGCCAGCAGTACAACCACCCATTGAGCAGGCAAAGCCAGTCAATGACATATGCAAGTGGTAGAGGTGACGTCTATTTATACAGGAAGATGGTAGCGTTTATTTACAGATTTCTACCTAGCCTGCAACTGTACAATAATCACATGAATGTATTGTATAATCCTCATGACTTGTACTGAATTCCTAGTAGTATTATGGATAAATTATTTTATTGAAATGTCACTTTGAGATATTTTAATCAAGTATAAAATATAGGTATTTTATTCAACTGATTAAAACAATTGAAGTGCTCTAGATAAAAAATATTTAAATCAGCCTGTTGTTTACATCATTTATATTATTAACAATCATAGCATAGTGCATGGCAGAAGGTTAAATGTATTGACCACATTTCCCATGTAACCTTATCACCATCTGCCCTGTAAATTGTTGCACCCAAAGCATTGTAGCAATAAAGGCCAATTAGTGAATTCTTACAAGTGGACACTAGAGCAAATTAGCATTTCACACCTGTGGTAATTACTGTTGAAAGACCCAAGTCTTCACTGAGTGACTTCACTTATCTTCTAATGTAAACAATCAATCAGTCACTGTCACTGATGAATGGGGGTTGTTTCCAACATAAGTAGTTTTAGTACACCCGGGTTTCAGGTTGTAGATATTCTGGTATGTGACTAGTTTTTTACAATCCAAAAGTGTGCATACTGAAATGTTTAAAAATTCACATTAAATAATGTTTAACAGCAATTTTGTACATACAAATGCATGTGCTCGTGTGTATGACACTATGTGCAACCAGAATCAATAATATTACTCAATGTTGGCTTGTTTTTAATGCATTCAGAACAACGCATGTTGGCAGGGTAAGACGCCATCTTTCTCTAACACTTTATAATAGCATACGTAATTGGGATTTTCCTTTCGCGGGCTTGGGCTTGGCGACAGCGAAAATGCACGAAGTGTATTTCAGCCGCCGCCCACTCGTGCAAGACGACATGTCAATTGTCATCGTGTAAAGTGAATTACCTGATGATGTTAGATAACTAAGTTCAGTAACACGGATAATAGTTATTCACAATTACATTAGGGTTACCGGTGAATTCGCCCATTTAACCCTGAGCAAAAGTTCTAAAGAAATGACCGTCGGCACGACCCCAGCGAGCTGAGTGCGCTCGAACGGAGCTTCAAGTTCAACTCAAATTTTAATGCCAGTGCAGCCAGATGTATCATGAATCCGTGCCGCTGCTTTGTACATGAATGATGAATAACCAACTGCTAAGAATACCTTATTGAACTTGGGTTCTCTGAGCACATTTACACCCCTGAATTTGCACTGAGTCTCTGTCTGCGTCCCTGATTTCGACTCCTGCCGAAGTCGGTCCTTCCGAGCGTGCTTAGCCCCGCTGACGCTGTGGTATTCTGCCGTCGTCTGCTGCGTGAGATGGAGGCACGACAACTCTCCGGATAAAGCGAGAGCCGGACCGCGGTATCCAGACGCCGACAGCGCGCCTTTGCAGATTCCCTTCAGTACAACGCGAGCCATTTCTATAGCTTTCAGCGATCACAGCATTCGTCCTACACGGTGTGCCGGTTGACAAGCAGTAGTCCCGATAAGGTCACCAGCCGCCTACAAACGACCGTCCGGAAAGCACGTGACTAAGCACCTGGTGACGTACTCGTACTCAGTCGGCTACGGTTCGTTGGTGGCTTGGTTTGTCTCCGGGTTAGTTGGTTCCAGAGTCACTGTGCGGAGCCACTGGCATGTTTCCGGGATGATGGAGAGATTAGATAACCCATAATTATAGATACTTGCAAACATTTTAATTTTTATTTTTAAATCCATTTCACTGGATAATGACAACTGTCAGACTCCAATGTTATCTGAAGCAAAATATTTTGCAAACTGTAAATTGTGTGGTTTCTCTTGTTATCCAAATAGCTAGTGGACAGCCAGTGCCAACCAATACCAAGGATACAAAACAGCACATATGCAATGCAGTCCCAGTGAAAGAAAACATGTCAACTGAAGAGTTCTATCTCAGCTGAAGCTCTCAACAAAGTGCCAGAGAAGAAGGCAAAGGAAACTGACTAAATAAGACAGCCAAAAAACAAAAACACAAGCATTTTATTCATAAGCAGACACAGCAGTCAAGAAAGCAATACAAACCAGATTATGAAAGCCTTTTTGCACAGAAAGTGGACGATGTTGGAATGTGGCACGAATGATGTAACAGAACAATACAAGCCAAAAGACAGACCTTTCCAAGACAAGATGGCTGACCTACTTACCAGTAAAGGAGACCAACTGAAAGAGACAGAAAGAACAAAGAACACTGAACTGAGTCGACTGACCAATACCAGTGAAACCATGATACATTCCTGGTAGATGACATAAAAGCCACTTGTATCCTGAAATGTGATAAATTAACCATCTAATCCAGGCAAAATTGTAGCTGATGCAAACTAGACCATAGAAACATTGTTTTCATATTGCTGGAGAAGATGTGTACTAAGAACACAGACGAAATACCAACCAAAAAAATGGTATGCCACCATTTCAAAGAAGAGATCTCCAGGAATTGAAAATAACTATAGGAAAAAAAATGGATATCATATACACTGTACATACTTCAACACTGTTGTAGGCTCAACCATTTTATTAGGTTCTTCGTCATTACAGGATACCAGAGAAGCTGTTCAGATATGAACCGCCAAAGAAGATATTGCTTGCAAGGTCCTACAATGAAGACAAGTAACCATATCTCAGAGTAAACATAGTTGAGAGAAACATGAATAGTTTTTGTTACTCTCACTATTCTACTTACAGCCAGCTATAGACTGCATTACATTGAGATACTGGACAACTGGAGAAACTATCAAATGTTTGAACCAACTGAATGATTTGAACAGTACAGAAAGAAGAAAAATGTCTCAACGCAGTGCCATTTGAATCAACAACCTTACTGCACGGGGAGAATCATTGGAAGACCCTGATTCACATCCCTGGGCAGTAAAATCCACCAGTGAGGGGGCCAGGGCACAGAAGAAAACATAAGATCCAAAAGGTCAGAGTTGCTGTCCTTATTCCAGCAACCATTTGCAAGTACATCCTGTTGACTACGAAGCTGGGACCTAAAATGCCAAGTCAATAAAATCAATGATGCTAACCCACACGAAAACATGAGGAATGACATAGCAAACTCAGACTCTCGACCTCATTGGTATGAATAGATGTATGTGCAGAATAATAAATCTGAAGTCGTTAAACTACAAAACAATCTGGAGAAGGAAGAGAAGAGAAGAAAAACTTGGAAATTTAGTTGGATTGGTTAATATACAATAATTATATCCCTCTCAAGTTTGACTAGGACATCAACCAGTCATTCAGATGAAACCCTGGAGAGACCAGTGATAATCTTAAAATACAGGCAGAAGACACAAGCAATATCTGTTACTGATGGGTCATGCTCCTGCATGCTAATTAACAGGCTTATTAAACTAAGCTAGATAACATACACTAGGTGAGGCCAGATCCTGTAGTAACAGACTTGTGATTGCAGAACATTATTGCTTGTTTGCATTTGAACTCGTTTTTGCAATCCAGTAGGGCTTGTTGACTACACTACTGTTGGTATTTATCTCATCAAAGTTTGCTGAATCAATTATACCCTGTCATATTTATTGTTCTCATCACATGATTTTCCATAGCCATATAATATTTAGAGCAATTCCATAACTGCTTGTGATTAACAAAAGGCAATTAATCTTAAAACAAATATATCTAAAAGGCAGTCACATGATTGGCATTGCTCATGGCAAAATATTAACTGCAACATTTGGCCTACATCAAAAACGATGTCACTGGAAGCTAATTTTAATACATTGCCTGATTTTAAAGAGATGCACATGAAACTTTCTGGTCAAAGTGCGATTTACATAATTCAGACAGGAGATATATTTTTGATACAGGCATCTCTGTGTAATTATTATAAAACAGTGTTTCTCTGTGTGTATGTGGAGCTACATCTCCATCAGTTTTGCATGTATCAGGCTGAAATGTTCCATCGGATGGTTCATAGATTTAGACTTTAATAAAAAATTGTCTGAAAACTTGGGGACTCAATATTTCAAAAGGCTATACACTGTACATGGAGTTCCATTTGCAGAATTTCTTGTTTTTCTATATCATCACAAAGATAATTATGGCATCTACAACTATACAACTATGTCACTTGATGTATGAAAACCTTTGCATATTGTTTAAGTTATTGGCATTTTTAAATCACAAAGCATAACCCCGTTACAACTGTGTATGTCATATGTTAACATTTTGTTGCATCTGGGGCACACTGCTACATGATGTTTGCATTTTTCAAAAGTTTTTTAATGTAACTCGGCTAGTAGGAAATGTTTGGATTTAATTTGTACTTCACTTACAATTACCTTACTAACTCTCTGTTTCTAGTACACTGAAGTTTGACCAATTTGTTTTGAGATTTTCTGAAAACCTTATGGTTAGCTCATCACTCTATGTTAGCTCATCACTCTATGTTAGCTCATCACTCCATGTTAGCTCATCACTCCATGTTAGCTCATCACTCCATGTTAGCTCACCACTCCATGTTAGCTCACCACTCCATGTTAGCTCACCACTCCATGTTAGCTCATCACTCCATGTTAGCTCATCACTCCATGTTAGCTCACCACTCCATGTTAGCTCATCACTCCATGTTAGCTCATCACTCTATGTTAGCTCATCACTCCATGTTAGCTCATCACTCCATGTTAGCTCATCACTCCATGTTAGCTCATCACTCCATGTTAGCTCATCACTCCATGTTAGCTCATCACTCTATGTTAGCTCATCACTCTATGTTAGCCCATCACTCCATGTTAGCTCATCACTCTATGTTAGCTCACCACTCTATGTTAGCTCACCACTCTATGTTAGCTCATCACTCTATGTTAGCTCATCACTCTATGTTAGCTCATCATTCTATGTTAGCTCATCACTCTATGTTAGCTCATCATTCTATGTTACCTCATCACTCTATGTTAGCTCATCACTCTATGTTAGCTCATCACTCTATGTTACCTCATCGCTCTATGTTAGCTCATCGCTCTATGTTACCTCATCGCTCTATGTTACCTCATCGCTCTATGTTAGCTCATCACTCTATGTTAGCTCATCACTCCATATTAGCTCATCACTCCATTAGCTCATCACTCTATGTTACCTCATCACTCCATGTTAGCTCATCACTCTATGTTAGCTCATCACTGTATGTTAGCTCATCACTCCATGTTAGCTCATCACTCTGTTAGCTCATCACTCTATGTTACCTCATCACTCTATGTTACCTCATCACTCTGTTAGCTCATCACTCTACGTTACCTCATCACTCTATGTTACCTCATCACTCTATGTTAGCTCATCATTCTATGTTAGCTCATCACTCTATGTTACCTCATCACTCCATATTAGCTCATCACTCTATGTTAGCTCATCATTCTATGTTAGCTCATCACTCCATGTTAGCTCATCACTCCATGTTAGCTCATCACTCTATGTTACCTCATCACTCCATGTTAGCTCATCACTCCATGTTAGCTCATCACTCCATGTTAGCTCATCACTCTATGTTAGCTCATCACTCTATGTTAGCTCATCACTCTATGTTAGCTCATCACTCTATGTTAGCTCATCACTCTATGTTACCTCATCACTCTATGTTACCTCATCACTCCATGTTAGCTCACCACTCCATGTTAGCTCATCACTCTATGTTAGCTCATCACTCCATGTTAGCTCATCACTCTATGTTACCTCATCACTCTATGTTACCTCATCACTCTGTGTTAGCTCATCACTCTATGTTAGCTCATCACTCTATGTTACCTCATCACTCTATGTTAGCTCATCCCTCTGTTAGCTCATCACTCTATGTTACCTCATCACTCTATGTTAGCTCATCACTCCATGTTACCTCATCACTCCATGTTAGCTCACCACTCCATGTTAGCTCACCACTCCATGTTAGCTCATCACTCCATGTTAGCTCATCACTCTATGTTAGCTCATCCCTCTGTTAGCTCATCACTCTATGTTACCTCATCACTCTATGTTACCTCATCACTCCATGTTACCTCATCACTCCATGTTAGCTCACCACTCCATGTTAGCTCACCACTCCATGTTAGCTCATCACTCCATGTTAGCTCATCACTCTATGTTAGCTCATCACTCTATGTTAGCTCATCACTCCATGTTAGCTCATCACTCCATGTTAGCTCATCACTCTATGTTAGCTCATCACTCTATGTTAGCTCATCACTCTATGTCAGCTCATCACTCCATGTTAGCTCATCACTCCATGTTAGCTCATCACTCTATGTTAGCTCATCACTCTATGTTAGCTCATCACTCTGTTAGCTCATCCCTCTGTTAGCTCATCACTCTGTTAGCTCATCACTCTGTTAGCTTATCACTTTATGTTAGCTCATCACTCTATGTTAGCTCATCACTCTATGTTAGCTCATCACTCTATGTTACCTCATCACTCTATGTTAGCTCATCACTCTATGTTAGCTCATCACTCTATGTTAGCTCATCCCTCTGTTAGCTCATCACTCTGTTAGCTCATCACTCTGTTAGCTCATCACTCTGTTAGCTTATCACTTTATGTTAGCTCATCACTCTATGTTAGCCCATCACTCTATGTTAGCCACGTGTTTGTGACTAGAGTATTGTCGAGCTTGGTTTTCAGAGTTGTCCTTCTCTAGAATTAGTGATTCCACTACGAGTTACACATTTACCCCCTGTGTGGGATCTTTCACTTCCCCTGGCATAGACACCAGATAGAAGGGACCACCGGCTTTTAGTGTCTCTTCCAAAAGACATAGGCGTGTGAGGTGAATGAAATTGCCTAAGTTTCAAAACGGCGGCAGCTAGGATTGAACCATCATCCCCTTGACTGACGGTTCGGTGCCCTACCGCGCAACCACCTTCACTTAGAATATAACTATATGGTGTATTATAAAATAATTTGTAATTTGTTTGTTAAAATGGCATAAAACATTAGGAAGCACAATTTGTGCCTCCACAGAGACCACCAGTCTGACTTTGTCAACATTTCAACCCCACCCACACCCCACCGGGCCCACCCACACCCCAACCACTCCTCCGGTAACTCCATCAACCCCAACCCCACTTGTTGGATGACTAAAACAAACATTAAAGCTTTGACAATGTACTTGTCTTGTTTACTGGGTTCCCTCTTGGTATACAAGAATCCTATACTCACTAACAGTAACACGTACATATTTTGCCAACTAACAACTAGAAATGTAAAACTGTGTCCTGTAGACAAGCAGTAGTGTGAGCAGGTGTCCTTTTCCTTGCTCAACAATAATTTAGTTATCATCCAAAATATGCCATATGTACCATTTCAAAACCATTGGCAATTTTTTTAGTAAATGATGAACCTAGAAATCAACCCATGATCTTGCCCCAATTAGATGTCATGGTTTTGAAGGCCTGTACAAAAGTATTTCAAAATGTGCAAGTATTTACTTACGATATACTTTGTCATACACCATCAATATTGACCCAAACTTGAGTACGGCTTTCCTTTCTGTTGATGTTGTTCTAGTGTTTACCGTTGATACCAATTGTTTATTTACATTCCAGTTGGTTTATTTGATAAACTGGTCTTTACTTACAATTGGGTTGATCTTTCCTGTGTTCTCTAATCTCTCAGGTAATCTGGATTACTGTCCGATACCCTTACATTACTTTAACTAATGGTCCAATGGTCCAAAGAACCTTGGTACCTCAGATGAGATACACTGATAATATTCCAAAGTTAGCATATATTGATAATTACCAATATACATATATTTTTATATTTATTATTAGAAAGTTATATTCTATTATAGATACACTGTATCAGCAGATCAGTTAGAGGCTTGTCACTATCTTAGTATCTATGCAATGTTATTTATACAGCTCATTCAGACAATTTATAATTTGCTCACTGGTGATGAAGTGGGTTGATTATTCTTCAGAATATTATGAACTCTGTTACCATGACTACGCCACGCCTGAGTGAACATGGAAGATTGTGTTTTGCAGTCGATGTAGGTGAAACTACAGGTGAAAGTTTGAAATTCGAATAACTATTGTACACGGTGGTGCTGTGTTTGACAATAGTTTCTGCTGTCTGTGATAAACGCATGTTATAATATCAGAATATATCTACATATGTGTCTCTATATTAAAATGAATATAATTAATGGATGTTCCATCAAAGTGTCAATCAATGATTATGCATTTCCAAAACCACTGAACTGTGTGACACCACGTGTAGTTGTTAAAATTGATCATACATGCAAAATTCATTCTGCTTTCCAGTTTCTTGAGAAGTTCAGGTAGTATCTGACTGACAAGGTTTACAGCGAAGTCATGTATAAAGCACTCTGGTTCAGACACTCAGGACTAAACCCTAAATACCATATTATATAACACCTTACCATTACATATACTTATAATTACATAGCAACTTTTTGATGGTTTGACAAATGGCATAAAATGGCTGGAATAGTCAACTATTTTTTAACAAAATTCAATATTAACATTAATATGTCCTAACTTCACCAGGTTTACTGATTTGACCTGGCAATTGTTTACATTTCCTGTAACCTGAATAGGTCCTGGATAAACGCTTTTGACTGCATTCTTATCTCTCAGCAACATACATAATTATGGAACTTAATGTGATACTATCAGAAATTACTGAAACAAAATGCAAGCGTCATGAAGCTTGTGTCAATGTCCTCTCATCCCTACCTCAACGAAACTCACCACAATGAAACTGTCTCTATAGTCTAACCAATGTATATACACTACAGTTGGCCACCACGGTATCCATTTTTTCAGACTGCTCGAAGCACTTTACACCCCCCTGGTGGACTGGTGCATTTGAATATCACTTTGGTCTCTTCAGGGAGTATTCAGCCATGCCACATTTACTATGATAAAACAAATCCATTTGGACTTCCACCTTTGTCCATAGCCAGCCATTCATCCAAGGAGAGTGAACAATGATTGAGGGTGTAATATCAGCACACTGGTTAATCACTTATACCGTAAACAATGCAACACTATGCCATTATGAACACATGAATGCATCGGTGGACCAATGCATCTCCTGGAATTAGCGTAGGATTATGCAGTATTGACCACAATTACTCATGACTTCTGAAATATTTTCAAAGTCTCGTCAACATGTTACCAGATCAAATCTACCCAGCAAACAACGACCCGTGATTTCACATATTCTGTAAGTGAATTCACGAGTTCAACTGGCTCAATTCACGTGTTTCCGTACATGAATTCACTGGATTGATTCTGTGAAAAAATTTGGTGTGTCGATACGTGTTTATATTGAAATCACGAGTTTTTCACGTGATGACATGTACCAGTGAAACTGTGCCAGTTCTGACACAGTATGACTCGTGTCAAACTCGTTCAAAACTCGTGACAATGAGCAGAACACGTGTATTCACATGAATACACATGAAAACAGGTACTGGTGGAGAGGTAAAATTATGAACCAGTATGACATGTGCCAACCGGTTCAGAAATGGTTCCTTATTAGCTGGGTAATATAATCTCATTCATGTGTATTCGATTATAATTAATTCTTTCTGTTGACTTGACTCCATGTAGAAAAGTTCAACATTTCGGATGTTCTCAAAACCAATTGTACTGTTCTAGTTCTAGATGTTTCCAGCAGGTTCTGTTAACTTGTCTGTGTATATTGTGGTTACCATGTTATCATCTTATTAGTCTTTTACAGAACATTTACGCCAAGCCGACCGTTCTATGCTGGCACTGAGGGTGGTCACTGCCAGGGTGCCTGTCGTTCTCAATGGTTCTTTTATGTCTTAGATTGAAACGGGACCGACATTAACATGATTCTGCGATTCACGAGGCGTTCACCGTCTCCAGTGTTGAGAGCCAGGTTTCAACACAAATATACCCGGGCTGCCAGCATACTTTAACAAGATTTAACAAGATTGCCACCTAGAGATTCAACTCTAGATGGCAGGTGGACTAGGAAGCCATTTGGCTTATCGAGAGTCCAACCTATCTATCTATGTATACCCCGCCCTTCTTAGGTATATGTCGATTTTATTTTATTTTTATTTTTTACCAGGCGTATGTGCTAACCACTGCACTACAGGTGTCTGTCTCCATGGTACGGACTCTGAAACAATACTAATACGACCCAGGTGTGTCGGCATACAATGCCATGTCATTGGCAACGATACGTCGAGACATGGCACGACTGTCCTGTGTGTCCTTCGCACCTAGCAACCTACAACCCAATTAACAACACACAACACAATACGCTATAATTATTTCATTACAGCACGTAATATCACCCGTCGGTTACCTTATTCGTGTGTGGGTTTCTCAGTATCTCCACTCCGCGAAGTTCGGGGCTCCCAGAATGGTGCGTAACCTGGAAACCGTGCCTGGCCCGGTTCTGCTGGCACCCCAGCAGGCCGGTTCGTGAAACATTTCTGGCGAAAATCAACGGGAATTGCAACTGCGCCGACCGCGACAGTAATCGCGGAAGGGTGGACGACACTATACGGTCCATGGTCACTCCCGACAGACAGCGGTTGTGAAATAGCGCCGAAACACAGACAAACACGTCGAAATCGAGAGACGTCCAAATGACCTTCAACTTCCACCTTATTATTGGCGCTGATCAATACCCCATAGGCTCGGGAACTCGCTCGCTGCATATGTAAATAGCTAGACTTACGGCGAGCCGAGCGCGGCGCGATGCGATTTCTAGGCTGGCGTGATAAACAGCCGACGGCCACGGCTGCCGTGCGCTGGTTCAGACAGGCCGGGTGTGCGGGTGTGATTGGGCGTGTTTACAACACGTGTATGCGCACGTTTGTATCCACGTTTCTGTGTATGTATGCGTGAGAGATAGATGGGTATGTATTATTAACATATGTGTATATTGTGTTGTATGTTTGTTGGTGTGTTCCGTTCAATGTCGGCGTGCGTTTGCACAATATAACGTTGTGTGTGTAGGCGTGTACGTGCATGCGTGAGCGTGTGCATCCGTTCTCTTCCACTTCTCCTTCCCCGCCTGACTTTTCTTTCCCTCGATCTCTCCCTTTGTCTGCCTTTCTATGTATTCCTCTCACCGTCCTTCCGGTCTCTCTCTCCCTCTCCCTCTCCCTCTCCCTCTCCCTCTCCCTCTCCCTCTCCCTCTCCCTCTCCCTCTCCCTCTCCCTCTCCCTCTCCCTCTCCCTCTCCCTCTCCCTCTCCCTCTCCCTGTCCCTCGTCCCTCTCCCTCTCCCTCTTCCTCTCCCTGTCTCTCTCTCTCTCTCTCTCTCTCTCTCTCTCTCTCTCTCTCTCTCTCTCTCTCTCTCTCTCTCTCTCTCTCTCTCCTCTCTCTCCTCTCCTCTCCCTCTCCTCTCCCTCTCCCCTCTCTCTCCCTCCCCCTCTCTCTCTCCCCCTCTGTCTCTCTCTCTCTTTCCCTCTCTATATATGTCCCTCTCTCCCTCCCTCTTCCCCTCTCCCCCTCTCTCCTTCCTTTTCTTAATGATATGCCCCCCTCCACCTTGTGCGTGCGTGCAGACACATGTATGCATGCACACGCAAAACAAACAAGCGTATGTCATTGTGTGTGCGTGTGCGTGTGCGTGTGCGTGTGCGTGTGCGTGTGCGTGTGCGTGTGCGTGTGCGTGTGCGTGTGCGTGTGCGTGTGCGTGTGCGTGTGCGTGTGCGTGTGCGTGTGCGTGTGCGTGTGTGTGTGCTCATTTGTGTGCGTGTACGGGTGCCTACGTGCGTGCCTACGTATGTACTAGCGTGTATGCGTGCATGTATGCTCTTCATGCCTCATAACCCTCTGTATCCAGCCACAGTAAATTTATTCAACAGCTTCAGGTACTTATGAAACGCCTTGTTGAACAACGTCAGTATTTACCCAACGTCGAATATCCATTGTTTGTCTTTCTGTTTGCCTTCAGATTGATACCCTGTGTTTATTTACTTTCGGTTGGTTTACTTGGTAGACTGGTGGTTATACGCGGTTTGGTTGCTCTTTCCATTATCGTCTCTCAGTAGAAAATCCAGCTTACTGTCTGATACCTTTACGATGTATTGCAATTGTAGGTGACATTGCAGTAGGCCTACATAGTCAACGTTCTTCAAGATGTTATTTTTATTCCCTGTATACATTTCTTATCACGGTATAGTTTAAAATAATATTTATATGTACATACATTTTGCCTGTAGAATTCTTCAAAAGATTGTCAAATGGTTTCATCACATACATAGCGATTTCCAATGTTTCTTCTTTCGTCCCCTGAGGTTATAGACGATTGACGAGGTACCCACATAATTAAATAAAAAAAAGTACAATATTTCATATACTCAGCTTAAAAATCACATTTATTAATGAAATAAACAACACTGAAGGCCGAATTTATAATAATTATAAAGTAGAGAAATGAACTAGACTTTCCATAACCAGGCACCCAATTCAAGATCGACACAAGTTTAGAAAGACAGATTCTGAGATCATTCGAGAAACACAACGTGAACACGTCAACGGCACGCAGTCAGTTGCATCCACTCGAACTGTAGGCGGCTAAACATACATCTAATCACCTCCCCGCCAACAGTATTTGAGATGTTAGCTCCCCATATCCCCAGCCACTGGTTTTGGCGCCTATGTGCAAAGATCCTCTGTACGATCAAGCCCAATGATTTTGTTTGTCTGTTTGTTTGTTTGTTTGTTTGTTTGTTTGTTTGTTTGTTTCTTTTGGGGGAGGGGGCTGAGCTGTACTTTGGGAACGTGGTTGTATATTGCACCACCATTGTATTAACGCATACCCCTAATGGCTGACTGGAACTCTCCATTGAATCGCCCCAGTTTTTGTACCATCGATGCGCCGCTGCAGCCGTGTGAAGTAGCCGACAATACAAACAGCGTTGTCACGCAGGATGCCACTAGAATCGTCAGTAAAGCGTGACGTACCACCCCCTGATGGCATTTGGTGATAGTAGGGCCAAGGTAGAGGCCTTGGTTCGGCGACAAACTGATGCAGTAAATTACCTGCAACGCGAATTTATGGTCACACGAAGAATGCACTGGTCAATGATTGATGGGTATTATGGGACCACACATGTGAAGCGGGTGTTTGATAGCCCATAAAGTCGTCTACGCGTGACCTTTATAATGCATTAATTGGGGTCAAGTATAGGTGATTGTTCGCAATGCAATCGTGTACGTGTTTAACGGGGTGCGACAGAGTGCGTACCCCACGACGGTGGACCGACTCACGTTGCAAGACGCATTTCCGCAGAAAACGAACACTGTGACAAGACAGTTGATACAATAGTTGAAAAATCGCGTGATATCAAAAATCCACTATAACATTATGTGCATAATACACGTGTAGCTAAATGGGTTTACCAAAAGTATGACATCTTAGCTTAAGAAAAACGTAAGTGTGTAGCTGTGTGTTAACCCGGACTTCCGGATATGACGTAGAGTCTGGAGCGTCTTATCTCAGGAAGGCAACGTTGGTTCAGAACACTACATACTGGGCCAAAGTCAGACGGGTGGTCATGGAGTTCGCACGAACTACCCTTTTTGTAAACCTTTTTCTTAGAAACGAGTTTCTCCTTTTTTCAGAAGCCCAATCGACGCGACTCCCACCTTGTAAGGGGTTTGGAGTTATCTGGTGATCCGCTAGGTGGCACATAATGAGATGTTGGGGAAACCCATGAGATGCACTTGGAGGTTTTCATGGTTGTTATTGTAGATGTCTACTGCTGGAATCTTACTCAAGAATTTCGACGTGTCAATACCAACAAATCCGTATGATGAATATGTGGAAAAACACGCGCGTACCCACACACATACAAATATGCGCGCATACATACGCACGTACACAAACATACGCACGCACGCACGCGCGCGCGCACGCGCACGCACGCACGCACGCACGCACGCACGCACGCACGCACGCACACACACACACACACACACACACACACACTATTCTGGACATCATGTCGCATGCTCAGTTTGATATAAAAATCAGTTCTCTTGCAGGTTACACGCGGATACAACAGCTAAAAACTCCAGCCATACGACTCTCTGACGCGGTCCACCCTCCCCAGGTGGTGTAGGTCCGTGTACGTGGTGTCACTCGCCATCAACGTAATATTAGCATCATTTAGCGTGAGTTTATGCCGAGCCTTCCAGCCGCTGATTCAGATTTCTTTTATGCGATCACGAAGTCTCCGAACATCTGCTAAATGCAAGATCTGTCCTGAATAAAAAGGAACTGTATCACTCCGCGACCAGAGACACACGAACATCACCTCAACATCATGTAGTGGCTGAAACGATCGATGGTTACTTGATATCAAGGGGGCAGAAGAACTCCAACTTCGTCCATGTATGTCTCGGTCCGGCCGTCGAGGGTAATGTAAGCGTTGACGTCTCTCACAGACCTTCTTCGCGCGACCACGGCCAGTATTATTAATAATAAATTTTGTCTCTAACTAACGCTGAGAGTCACGCACCATCGAGTGTCCCGCGGTGCCGGATTAAACGGCTGCGGGGTCCGAAGCAAAAACGATCATCCAGGTCCCCCCCCCCATTCTGCCATAGGCTTACTACATCATTACACAAATAAACGCAGAACTTCGAAGTTCCCCATTTGACGGGATAGCGATTTACTGAATTAGGATACACCTATCTCGGTTTTATTTAAAAGTCCCCGAGTACATATTACCATGTCGCCTAGATGTCGCCACGTTGGCCGGAGACGGTTGGAAAGGCGACCTACGTAGGTAGGTCGCCTTTCCAACCGTCTCCATGCTGCCGAAGCAACAAAGGGGTGATTGCATGGCGATCACGGTCTTTTGTTTGCCCAATTTGTCATAGTTTGTACTGTCCATCTACTTTTTTTAATAGATTTGATAGATGTTAGGTGGGTTTCTATAAATAGCTTTTTAGATGGTCAGTAAAAGCCACATATTGTGTTTTTATGATATCAGGTTCAGTCAACTTGGAAGCGCTGTACATGAAAACCCCCATACTACCACACGTTTTCATGTGACAATATAGTGACAATAATAAAAAATATATTGCGCGGAGAATGAGTCACAAATACGCTAGTGACAACAGTAACCTTGCCAATAATACTGATATCACCAGGGCCAGGCCACTGAGCAATAACAGTGACGTATTCTCAGCCGTATCTACTTTGTTTCACTTTCTGTTGCAACGCGTACTAACCTTCTCGCCTCTAATTCATATCAGTAGATCTAATAACCATAATGTGCCCTTGTAAAAACAACAAGTCGATCCGCTGGGCCCCTGAAAGCGCGGGGCCCATAGCATTTGCTACATCAACTACGCTGGTAATCCGGTGTCGTGGTCCCAGATTCGGCTGGGCTCAGATTCGGCACAAATCTGCCGAATCTGGGACCGCTTCGTTAGCTGGCCAGAATTCTCTGTTGTAACTAACATTGTTTCCGTTAGTAATATATCAAATGTTCCAATATGATTGTTATCATGGTCATTGTTATCATATGCAAATTTTAAGTACAAATGCATGCGCGGTAGGCGTTCTGGTGAACTCGACCCGGGCGTGACGTATATCACAAACACTACGTCAGAGCAGATAAAAGCGGGCATGCGCTTGCGCGTGCGTGGGAGGTCTGAGTTTAGCCGAATCTGGCCTGACGTCACCGTCATAATAATTCACAGTGAAGAGGTAGGGAAGCAATTGGATGGTAGTAGCATATTTATATTCTGCAACCACTCTCTTCCGAGAGAACATTCGTCATTGCACGCACGCACGCACGCACGCACGCACGCACGCACGCACGCACGCACGCACGCACGCACGCACGCACGCACGCACGCACACCGCACGCACGCACGCACGCACGCACGCACGCACGCACGCACGCACGCACGCACGCACGCACGCACGCACGCACGCACGCACGCACGCACACACACACACACGCACACACGCACATACCCAAACATTGTCAACAGTAGTATGTTACTGACATCGCTGCTCGACGCTGGAGCCGCCAACTCACAGACTTAAGACATACTCCAAACAACAGTTGAAGTCGGCCAGAGGGAGAGAGACGACGCAAATAAGCTGCAATTAACTCAACAATAGAATTAAGTAATTAGATCACACTTCGGACCTTCACGTACGCCCAATTGTGTGATACACTTGCCCGTGTCACAACAGACTTATCATGACAATAGAACATCACCCTGAAGGAACTGCTGTAGACAACTACGCTCTACTGGTCAGACGGTCAATTAGACGTAATGGACGCTCCAACGCAACCTGTGACGTAACACCAATTAAAGCAGCACACAGAGGTGTGGTTGATCTGACGTAGAGAACCGTAGAGGCCGTGACTGGTGCTGCCCAATTCGTTGGCGACTCCTCTGAGTACTTCGCAAGTGAAATTCCTTCACAGCCAATTATCGACTACCCAGACGACTACACAAACTGTCAAAAGCGTGGAGAAGCTTTGTGAACCCTGGATAGTCTGGCACAGTCAGTGTTTGTTATGTCTAGACTGTCTGGTCTGCCTGGCTGTTCAGCGGGCGTGTGCGTGTGCGTGTGCGTGTGCGTGTGCGTGTGCGTGTGCGTGTGCGTGTGCGTGTGCGTGTGCGTGTGCGTGTGCGTGTGCGTGTGCGTGTGCGTGTGCGTGTGCGTGTGCGTGTGCGTGTGCGTGTGCGTCACGCGCGTGGCCCGTTACACATGACTGAGCACAACCGATGCCTACTATACAATAATACATACTTGGCGTATCTAAGAAGTGCTTATATCAGCATCAAGTGCGCTCGATCCATTTTCTACTTCACCCCGAAAACCAACATTGACATTGTTGGGCCGACACTAGCTCTACACATCCATTCACCTGGCATTCGAGTCTGGATCACTGCCAGCCTGTACACACGCATATGCTGTACTTAGAAAGTCCAACCTTGACCCATATTCAATGTAAACTATATCACCCAGTAATCGGCCCCGTAGATTCGGTGGTCCTAAGAGTGCTCTTGCACCCCGCTGAGACAAACGAATTTCGCTGGAGGGAAACAGTTCTTCACAGTGTCTCAGTGGTGCCCCATTTCAGTGTTTTGCAGTATCAAATGCGCAGTGAACCTAGGGAACTGCAGTTGGAGGCTTTTTTAACTATACAAACACACCCACTTGAGAATTAGTCACGCTACGGGCACTTATAATAATGTTGTGTTTAATCATGATACTGCGGACTTGTGTATCGATTAATGTTAGTGAGAGTCTGTGTAGCAGCATACCTTTGCCAGCGGATCACCCACACACTTAGGCAATATTACTCGATCAACAAGTTGGATGTTTTCCAAAGTTCGGGCAATAAAACACCATAGTACAAGACGACACAAGTCACTGAGGCAGCAAGTCAGTGAGGAGTGGCAACATTCATGGGCTCTAGTCTAGAGCGCACAACTCCACACAGTTGGCAACCGACACACTTGTTGGTCCTGGGTAGACTCAGGGACGGATCCACAGAGGGCATGTTGGGGGGGGGGCACCCTCGAGGCTTGCCCAAAAGCTTTATCCGCCGGAACGAAATCAACACAGAGCTGCTTAGACAGAGCTGCATGCAGCTTCTGCACGACTTATTTAAATATTTGCTGTTAAAAGATGACATCGGGAGAAGGTGGCGTTGTAGACATTTAATTCTCATTAGTTTTAGCAAACATTGGCCAAATCATGTTTCATTAAGTGAACTTCGGGAATATTCAGTCCACACATATATAATCGGTTATTAACGGTTGTCCCCCGGTCTTCGTGGGTCTATATAGGCACGTGCAGACCTGTTGAGACTACTGGGAGATCGGCCACTGCTGCCGGGAGACACGTCCCGAGTCAGTTTGTTTGTGGCGCCCCCTGCAGTGTGAAAACGTGAGCACGGCACGGCCCGTGAAAGGCTGGAGACGGGCTTGCTCAACTCGATGACAATACAACTACGGCGCTGGACAAACAGAAATCAAGTCTGCACGTGCAGTTAACATTGATTATAGGTGTCTGAAATAAATAATAAAACATATAATAAATAACATAATAAGCAAACATATGAAAATTCGATCGTTTACTTTAAAGGGATTCTACATGTACTTGTAAGATTATATACATTCGAGATGAACTGTATGAAAATGTCATGATATATCATAAGAACTTTCTCCGTTACTTATTATATCTTGCATATGCATAATTGGGTCTTATATAAGCAAAATAAATAAACGGAGCCCAAAGAAAAAAAACGCGTAGAGGAGTTATTTGTTTCGATGTATTGTCAAGATCATTAGTGATTCATAACTTATTATTATTATTGTGATTAAAAAACACGTCTGATAAACGTCGTCTTACGTAATTCTAGCTGAGACGTCATAAATTGCTGCGTGACAAAAACGACCTTTAAAGCGACTAAAAGACTTCGTGTGCCAACTGGATAAGTAGATTTCTTATTCTATCACAACTTATTATAAATGTTCAATTTTAGTTGTTTTGTTTAGACAATCTGGAACGTCTTAAATAACAAAAATATTCGATATAAATATGCTATACAACGCTAGCCGTTTTTTGAAGGCAATGCTCGTTTTGTTTGGCCCGTCATCAGTCATTAGATTATTCAGCCGCTCAGCCAATGGCGCTGCATTATTTGCGGTTTACCTAAACCGATGGTCACGCCATCTAGCGATAATTAGTGCGATCAGGTGATAAGACGAGCGTGCGCTGCTAATCTTGATTCGGTCGGTACTTTTACAAACTGCAAACATGGCAGAACAAATGAATGGCGGTGGCGACTCCAGACATGAGCAAATATCGAATACGAGAGTTCGTGGAATGGACATTCTCAGGGATCCGCTGATCAATAAGGTAATTTAGCGTAACTCTACAATGTTATCGGCGCTTCGGCTAGTGGCCGGCATGACTTGCCGGACGAGGCCGCTGTCAGATCGGCCGGTGGCGTGAACGGTGAACTCATCCTTGCGTCGTTCCGTTGACCCGGCGTTCGTTCCATGCGAGCTGAACAACATTATTTTGTCCTTTTATGTTGATATTTCGAGGAACGGCTTAATATAGATCGTATAATGCCACACATGCAGCATGGTAACGCAGTGAATCCATTTATTAATTTAATCTGTGTGGGATTCTGGGAATGCATGTAAACAATGCAAATTTTGAGTGTCGTCTTAACCTTTGTCTTGGCTTTGCCCGAAGGCTGTACTTGTAGGGCCTATTTATAACTTCACTAGTCTTGATTTGAGAGACTTATGTCACGAATAATACATTCGGTTTTTCATAATTTTCTCTGATTTTTTTTAATTTGCAGATCGGAAACTGACTTTGTGACACTATACTAGTAATACCATACCATCACATAGACATAGTCATATACATGCATATACTATATAGCTGACCTGTGGCTGTAGTTCTGGGAATACTGACGGTGCATGCAGTAATTGGTCATATTTGCTGGAATGTGCCGTTTTACAAAGAAACCACTTCAAATATTATATATTTATACCAAATATTAATTAATATTCTAATTCACTAGCCCTTATTGAATCAATTATATAAGTCGTAAATAAAGTGTCAGAAAAGTTGCAATAGGGAAATACTTACACATTTTTTTCAACGAAACATACTACAAGCTAGCTTATACAACCAATACAGTGTTTCACGCACATATTCGTTTATGTTGGTGGCTGTTAATATATCCACGTTCTACCGTAATGTTGACACATATAGCTAAATCACGGGAATGTTGGGCCCTTCGTTAACTTTTCTATGATTAATATTATAAGTACGTGTATCTTTGATGGAAAGTAAAATTTACTAAGAAATTTTCTATCACCCATCGATACTAAAAGAAAATCTAAAACATGTTTACGTACAGTTACTTTAGAAGTATCTAAATTACAAGGAATTGACTATTACAGAACAACACATCTAACTAATGGTGTATTTAACACGATATCCATAACTCAGTCAAAACAATCATCGGACATCGGTACGCCACGACGCGGCAGACATTCTCAGCCAGGTGTCATTTACTTGTGAAAAGTCTTGTATACCTCGAAGCAGCAATCCGTGACTTTTGATTGTGTCTCCCAACATGTCCACCAGCTGACGCCACCTACCGTTGAATATGCCGATGACTCAAAATTTGTTAGCTCTTCTTGTTCGTTCCGATCAAACCGATTGTGTCAACTTGCTTAAAAAAATTGCAAATTAATGTGTCAAAAACAGAATAAACAAGCATAATCGGACAAGCTGACCATAGGCAGGGACTATAACTTCATACATGTTCACATGTTCAGTTGAGTGTAACGTGTGACACTCGTCAGAAATATACAGGAAATAACACTTGATTATAATACTTAATTATATGGACATATTTTTAATACACAATTAATTTTGCACATCACCCCTTCCCATTTAATTATTTATCATACTCCAGGGAAAAATTCAAAATATTGACTATTTTGAATGCCTTCATATGTACTAGGTAGCACATTGTGCCGAGTCATGACAGACGTGATACCTCTGTTTGCAGGATAAGTGTGTTTTATTACTGGACATGACACACATGGAATGACCAAGCGACTTAGAGCTCAAAGGGTGGGGTGACCAAGCGATTGTTATTGCCACGTAACAGAGCAGGGAGCAGTCGGGGTATTTATTTTTAGTGAGAAAGTGCCTGGTCAGCATGACTGAATGGGGTCATGCTGACCTAGTTCTGTGCCTTATGCAACGATGTACCCTGAACAAATCATGCACTTGTTTTCATAATATGGCTAATATATGCCAAGGATATATTAACAATTCTGGTGTACTCTTGATGATTTTTATATGTTGTAAAGTAAGAGATATTTGATTTCATAATGTGTAACATTTTCTGTATTTGACATGCAGAGATCTATGATAAATTGCAGCACATAGTAGTACAGGTTTTAAAACTTTAAATAAAAAAAAAATGGTATTTACAAATGTTTGGCCTCAAAACTGTCATTAAAACTGTAAAAGACAATGTTATACATTCATTTTTGTTTAGGACACCAGTGACAATGCTAGATATTGTAATTTGTGTTAGAGTCAATGATAATCAAATTGACAACATACAACCCCTGTGACAGCAGTTAGGCCCAAACTATTTATAGGCGGAAATGAACCAGCTGTTTCATTTCAATAATAGATATTGCATTTGAGATGAGTTTAATGTGTCATCATTTACCAGTATCAAATCTCGGGGATCAAATCAGTCTGAAACTATTTAAATTAAAAAAGAAAACATTTGAGATGAAAAGGTACTTATTCGTGAAGAATTCTACATACAGTTGTAGAACTTTGTAAACACAACTTCCAGTTTTAAGGTGCATGTTCACAGTCAGTCAGTCATGATTTATGTTTTGTCAACGAAACAGGAAAACGTAATAGACATAATATATAGTAAAACAGTTCAATGAGGTCATCAGAGTGTAATACTATTTAGTCCGTCACACAGATAATATATTTAGTCCGTCACACAGATAATGTTCATTCAAAAGCCAGTAAGTCACCAGACTATCTTCTCGGCAAAGTTATGCAGCCGAGCGAGAGTTGTGACATGATACAAGTTAGAATGGTCTTTCCATTTCCTTCTTCCCCAATCAGGCCTTGTGTTGGTTGATTGTGTTGGCAACAACTGTGTGTGTGTTGACAACAACTGTGTGTGTTGACAACAACTGTGTGTGTTGCAACAACTGTGTGTGTTGACAACAACTGTGTGCGTTGACAACAACTGTGTGTGTTGACAACAACTGTGTGTGTTGACAACAACTGTGTGTGTGTTGACAACAACTGTGTGTGTTGACAACAACTGTGTGTGTTGGCAACAACTGTGTGTGTTGACAACAACTGTGTGTGTGTTGAAAACAACTGTGTGTGTTGGCAACAACTGTGTGTGTTGGACAATGACAACAGTGTCAAAGTGTGTGTTGACAAATTTCAACAACTGTGTGTGTTGCAACAACTGTGTGTGTTGGCAATGACAGAGTTCAAGGTCATCTGATGTTGAAGACTTCATCTCTGTTTTTTTTTAATCTGATATTGTAAACAACAATGACTACTGTGTCACACTTGAGAATGACACTTTTGCAAATGCACATGAACAGTAAAATCAACATTTTGACCAAGGCATTGATGTTGTAGTTAAATTGCTTTCCAATTGACTGGAGAACTCGACATCTCTGTGCAATATTTGGTTTGTTCTTATGAGTCATAATATTGCACTGAACCCTCCATAATGGCTGTACTCACGGCTACTAGTCATGGTCTAAGGCCAGAGTGGAGAAGTAAGAGCCAGATAAGTGCACCTGCCAGTATTGACCATTTTATTTATTTAGTGAAGTGATTTCATAATGAATAGTTTATAATGCTGTCTGTGTTAGGAGGGAGCATTCACATACAACACAGTCTGACCACACACCTCATAATAGTTGACCGTCAATCATTGTGAGGTGTGACCAGTAGACAGTAATACAAACAGTCCACAACGACATAACCTGGCTAAACTACCAGCTCAGTCGAGTATGGTTGAAACACTTTCAGACTCAGTTGATCTTTTTGGAAAGCAGAGTCTTGGATAGCATTGTTGTTTTTCAACGTAATGTCAAATAATTATAACAACTTTCAATTAGAAAATACTGTGCACATTTAACTGATTCATAACGCCAACTTGGCTTCTCTAGAGATGAACTGAAGTGAATCTAGTCCTTATTGCAGATGCAATGAACCATGAAGATATCTGAAATAACCATTATGCTTTACTTGGATGGAAGGTATTGTCAGGGAAGTTTATTTTATATTTACCCAATACAGTTTCAGGCGGATTTATTTTGTTGTTGTTTTTTAATTTTATTTTTTATTGTGATTTTTTGGTAATAACCTAACAACTACTGACACATGTTGTATGCTAAATACCATACCATCCCTTGGATGGGGAGATGTCTATACATACCTGATGTTATTATCACACCTGTCTACTTTAATCAATGGATTAACTACCACTGCGGGTGCTAATGTCATAATTAGTTGTAATGACAGCCTCCATCACAAGAGCACGCTAATGGTCCTCAGACAGCAGTGACATTTCTACATATTTGTCAAATAAACTTGGGTCATCTCTTCAGATGTGTGGCAGCATTTCTTATTATATTAATGAAGGCAGGCCTTTGATCAGGTGAATGAACATGATGGAGCGAGTTAGCTAGCGTTAGTGGAATGATTAAAATCAATCAGCCAGCATGAGTTGATGGGTCAGTGGATGTGCGGTTAATGTTGCAAGGTATTCGTAGTGTCACTGCACCGCTGGTTAGCTGACGGAGCAGACGTTGGCGTCCTTGACGGACACTTCAGGCGTGTCCAGTGTATTGTAGTTGCATGTTTTGGATTCGCCTGTTACTCGATACAACGGGAGTACGGAAGCCAGAAAAGAGAGAGTGGATTTCTGATGTTGTGCGGTTTTAGCTGCAGCATTGTTGGATGATTGCAACACTGATGATTGTCACCGTGTGATGACACTTTGAAGGTCGTCTGCATCTTCAATGACATGATGACACTTTAGCCGTGTTTGTAAGATCGTAAGTGATGTAAAGATTAGATGCAATGGACAGTTTTTGATTGGGAATGTAGAAGTCTATCTGGTTACGTAATCCAGTACACTGTACATGGGTGTGGACAAGTTGGGGATAGTATTACATTGTAGACTAGTCATAGTTTATCTTCTGGCGTTGATGAGCTTAGACAAATTTGATAAAAATCAGCGGACAATATATTTGTTGTGTGGTTGGCAGGTTTGTTTTAATTATATCTGGAAAATTCTACTTCTTAGAAAATGGGCCATTGTGTATTTTTGCATTAACTTGGCTGAATAACTCTGATTTTCAATTCTTGGCTTGGATATTATTATGCAGTATTATACCTAGCTATTCTAACTGCTGTCATATCTGGACATTTGGATGACGTTGCAATACCAGTATAAGACTAAAATATATGCCTTTATGATACAATCTTGTTGCATACATGCTTAATGAAGGATCTATTGATACTAGATTTTATCCCAGAGAATGTATATCCTTACAGTTCTAAGAATTGCTATGGTTGTAATGGTTCAGTGAGTGGATTCATATAGTTATTTCAGTTTATATTATCTGTTGTTGGGCCAAGCAAGACAGTCCTGTCATTTCATGAGCAGCAGTTACAATACTGTTCAGTAGTTCCAGGATAGTGAGGCAAGTGCACTGTATTTTGGAAATATAATCAAAACTTACTGACTACATTGATGTAGTTGTTATGCTTTATATTATTTCTGTAATTAGGTTACTTAATCAGCAAGATGTATCAGGCATTTCGTGAGCGGCAGTTGCAATATCGTCAAGCACACCTGTTGGCCCTCGATGGGCAGGCCAAAACAACTGACACAGAAAATAGAACATGGGAAGATGGAAATTCCATGAAAGAAGATGGTGTGAATAAAAGTTGTGTAGATAATGAAGATCCACATGAATACCAATCAGCAGATTCAGCACATCTGCAATCAGCAGGTTCAGCAAATCTGAAGATCACTGGCATCAGAACATTGAGAAGTCCCCATGTTTACAAGGTAACACGCAGTTTTGGTTGTCATTCCCAGCATATAACTTAAAGCATTGTTTACTGTTACCATAGTTACCATTGTTACCATAACAAGTATTAAGTTTGAAGGTATGTTTGTTAGTGTCTCTAGTTTTGACATACTATTCTGATGATTTAGAAATCAGCAGTTAAAAACAAATTATTGAAATAGTTCTCAGATTAAAGCTAGATTTTAAAACAGATTAAATTATAACTTTTAGTATCTTTACTGATTTGTTGCATTGTAAAAATTGTTTTGGTAATCGAATGATGTTTTGTGATTGTAATAACCACAGAATAATTAACCTATTTGCATAGTTTTATCATAATTCAATATTAAAAAAACTGGACAATAATAATGCCACTCAGAAACAAAGACAGTTCATTCATAATTATATATTGTTTACAGTTATATGTGGATGTGTGATTTATACGTATGTTTGAGTTTGTGACTTTGTGTATGAGTGTATGCAAGTTAGGTGACCAATTGGTGAATTATTAATTTAGTTTACCCAACAAAGGGATAATACTGAAACTGTTCGCTCTGCATTTCTCTTCAGACAATGGATAAAAATTCAACGCCAATGGATATATCAGAACATAATCCTAATGATTGCGTGCAGTTACGGGTCCTAACTGCATCTAAATTGCATGTGATGGCAGATCCTGCAGTCTACAAGGTAACGCTAGTTAAGCTTATGTCGACATATGCAACCCTGGAAGAAAGGCTTGTAGTAACACTACTATATATAAAACAGTGTTTCTTTGTCTGTCTGTCTGTCTGTCTATCTGTCTGTTGTTTATCTATGGACCCACCACAACTCCATCAGATCAGGCTGACATTTTGCATGTGATCTAGTGGGCCCATGCAGAATTGTTCGTAGGTTTAGACTTTTTCAGAATTCATGTGTAGAACATGGGGGGGGGGCAATATTTCATAAGACTGGCTACGGTTTCTGCCACAAGTTAACAGTTTGTTGCATCCTGACATGACCAGGCAATGTAACCCTGGGGCATACAGAAACAATGTAACACAATGTTCAAATATTTTAGATTGGGGACTGGCAGAATGTAGATTGTGGAAGTGCTCCCTAAAATAGATAGATTTCCTTTTTCCCCAAACATTGATTGATTACTTGGCGAGTTGATTTTTAAAACAAAATGCTTAATTAAGTTGTGCAAGTTTAACATTTATAGTGTTCAAAGCAGATTTATGCCATGGATGTGATGATTTGAAGTATGTGTGTTATGGTTGTATCTACAATGTTTAAACATTCTGTCATCAAATCTCTCTCCTCAGATGGACTGAAATGGAGGGTGATAGGAAAGTAGTCTAGTCCTCAGTGTCATTACAAGTAATGTAGTTTTCTAGGATATTTCCAGTTTCTTCTCTTTATAGGCAGATTTTGTCATAAGATGCCAGTGAATCCAGCCAACTGCCAACCCTAATCTCAGTAGGTCAGTGCTGGGTTACACAATGTCACCATGGCGACCATAAGACCTAAGGTTTGGATATTGCAGTAGCAACGAATATCCCATTGTATTTTACCTGGCATTCTCTGGCAAGTAAAGGTATTATCAGGGGAAGTAGCCATCAATCCCATTAAGTATATCCATATAACAGAATTGCCACATTTTTACTTGAAATATTTCTTTGTGACTTGCAGTTCTACATAAATAGATCTAAAGTCATATAAATAGAAAAATTGTTAATTTGCCTATTGGTCAGTATTACATTCCCATTAATTGGGCTGCCAACCATATTTACATATAAAACAAATCTCCTGTTTCATCAGATATCAACCTCTGCATCATGCATAATAATTCTCCGACTGTTATTACTAGTAATTTGCCATTTGATGAAAGCACACTTTTTCACAACTTTTCCATTTCAGACCGATCCATATAAAAAGGCAACACAACCATGTTAAACAAAACCGGTACCGAATAAAAATCTTTATTATACATTATGTGTGTGGAATGGTGTTACTGTGTAATGTGAAGATTGGTCTTCATCATGTCTTTGTACTATCCTACAGACGGACACATTGAAATCTGAGCCGCATGGGTTTTCGTTGAGTCACCAAGGAATGTTGTTGATACTTGTCAAATTTGTGATCCATGACAGACTTTTTCCATCAATGAAGACGTGTGAAATTTAATTCTGTGAACTACCCCAAGGGTCAGACAGACGTGACGTTGATGTGAAACTATGCAACACCTAAAACTGCTTATTAACCATTAGCCTGTGTCTGCACTGTATAGATGTCATGCATTAATCATTCTCTATGGCATGAATAAGCAGTTTTCAGTAGTTTTATTGGCGTTTAACCAAAGGTGGACTGGCAGATTAGGGGACAAAAGATGGAACACGACTTACATGTCATGGTACCCCTGTCTAGAGGTCAGTGAGTACTCTTGACCACTCACAGTGACCCCCGTCCTGACAATAGTATCAGGTTGTTACAGAAAATAAAAACTGAGAAATCTTTAAACATGTGCAGTGTCAGTAGGAACTAGGGATATAGCAGGAGAGGGTAGACTGAGTCCATTGTGGTTCAATTGGGGGTAGGGAAATACGTTCCACCTAAAAGGCCCCCAAAATTACTTCCCCCCCGAAAGGCCTATTCGGAAAAAGCCTCAGGAATTTTTTTTCTTCATCTTGTGCATTAACTTGAGATAAGTGTTCATATGAGGCATATATATATATATATATATATATATATATATATATATATATATATATATATATATATCCTTGAAATAGTTTTTCAGTTATAACCTGGAATTCCATTAGTTAAAAATTAAGACTTTGTAATCATGGAATTTTCTAAATTGTGCACCTAAAAGCTTTGAATTCTAAGTTTTCAGAAATAAAATGACAAGCACCTGTAATGTTCAGTTATTTATTCTACGGGGTGCTTCTTTTCACATTTTGTTTTGATTCCATCTGCCACTGTTTTTAAACTTCATTCACCTCGTGTGTCTTTTGGAAGAGACACCTAGAAGTCCATTTGTCCCGTCTGTCAACCCAGTCAGTGCACCAACTTGATGGGAGTAAAGATCCCACCTCTCACCCACTGAGGTCACAGTAGCTCCCAGGACCCAGAGCTGTGGGACAACATGTCTAGTTGACAGTATTTATGACACCAGTGTCACTGCTGTCATCCTGTCTGGATTTGTGACAGTGTGGATATAACATATCTTCAGTGTCACCTTTGAAAGTATATGGCTGTGTACAGCTGACTCAAGGTCGCTCCCAGTAAAAAACCTAGAAAGGCTGTATGCAGCATTCAGAATTGACATCAGAATCACCAGGAAGTTCCTGAATACCCACTAATGCAATGTACTCACAAGTAGGACTCTTTATGGGGACACAGACAAAGTGACCGATTCACATGATACACGTGCCGTGAGTTGTCACTGTCATCTCCACAAACAAGGACCAGTCTCAGCCTTCGTCATGTGGACTCCCCATTAAGGCCAGAAAACGGAGGGAAACAGAGACGCACATAAATCATTGCGAACTTTGTTACAAAATGGCAAAATTCCATCCTGAGCAACTGTTGATGATGATGGAAACACTGTGAGAGTGATGAAGAAGTGATGACAATAACAAGATATTTGAGAATAATTAAAGACCAGCTGACCAGACCAGGCCATGTTTGGTTGAGTGAGTATTATAGCTATTGTAATGAAATGTAACTCAAATAGAAGCCTTAACAAGTCATAGTTTAGGAGCAGGGGTTGTTTGCAGAGAATTCTAACCAATTTCACAAATTTGTTATTGGCTGAAGTGCTGCTAATTAAAGCCACTGCCAAATTACCATACACTTTCAAACATGTTTCAGTATACGCTAGAAGAAACTAATATTAACTCTATGGCTCAACACTATCAGTTATCAAATTATAAATTTTTTGTACGAATATATAATTTTTCGAATGCCAACGCTGACTTAAGGTGACACATGCTGACACATGGTGACATTGCATATTTACACTTACACTGCCTTTAGCAGTTCACCACATACGGTTAAAGGCCAAAGTTCAAATAAAAGCTAAGCTATACAGACAATACATTTTCAAACCCAAACAGATAAGTCACATATTTTCTGGTATCTTTTCAGCAACTGATTATGTTTTATCTGAAGTGATGAGATCGCAAGATACAAACATCATTTAGCATTACAACATTAAATTCTTTCTCCACATTTTAAGGTCACCGTGACATTCCATCTGAAACATTAGTACTGTTGGGCGTGTGGGTGTAGTGACTACAGCTTCTCACTCTCAGTTGACAGGTTCTTGTTTCAAATCCACATTGTGCAGTTTCAAATTTTGTGCAGATTTGTTTGTTGTCCTTGTACCAATTCATTCAGCCGTGACCACAGGCAGCGTCCATGACATCATTGCAGCATGGCTTCCCAGAGAAGTTGAGATGGTGACTTACTGAACAGGTCTACGAGGGAATAAAGTGAACAATGCTTTGAGCAGTCCTGACTCCTGAGTTCTATGCTATGTGTAAAAACTTTCCTTACATTCAAATTAGAAACGAACAAACCTTGTTTATGGAATTGTATTTTGGAGTTCAGTAATCTATGACATATTTATTGTGTGACCTTAATTTGAGTAAACAGTATAGCTAATCAATAACTTCTATTAAGTTCACCACAGCACATACCCTTCTATAACAATAATGTATAGTAAATAAAACTCTGATATGGTCACTTTGCTGTACAGGTCACTCTGACCCAATCCCAGTGCTGACTGCTGACCTGTATTTTTGTTCCACTGTGTCTTTCAAATAGCTCAGTTTGAAGCCTGTTGTAGTGTTTCGGATCATATTTTCAGCTTGAAGGGTTTCCAACTTTTAGGCATTCCACCCTTCCAGGAACATAGATTTGTCAGGGTTACCTAACATTGAAACTCAAACTACAAAGGATCTGTCGGGACCAGTAGTGTACATCGTAATCTGTATATGATGGCCAGCACACTCACAGCATCCAAATGTTGCGTATTTTTCATGGAACCGAAAATATGTCAATGTGTTTTGATAGATAAACTTACATCTACTGACATAGCAGAATGACAGTACCAGGGCAATTCAACAAGTTCTCTGGGTGACATACAGAATGACACTACCAGGGCAATTCAACAAGTTTTAGGTGACATAGCAGAATGACAGTACCAGGGCAATTCAACAAGTTCTCTAGGTGACATAGCAGAATGACAGTACCAGGGCAATTCAACAAGTTCTCTAGGTGACATAGCAGAATGACAGTACCAGGGCAATTCAACAAGTTCTCTAGGTGACATAACAGAATGACAGTACCAGGGCAATTCAACAAGTTCTCTAGGTGACATAGCAGAATGACAGTACCAGGGCAATTCAACAAGTTCTCTAGGTGACATAGCAGAATGACAGTACCAGGACAATTCAACAAGTTCTCTAGGTGACATAGCAGAATGACAGTACCAGGGCAATTCAACAAGTTCTCTAGGTGACATAGCAGAATGACAGTACCAGGGCAATTCAACAAGTTCTTTAGGTAACTAGCAGAATGACAGTACCAGGGCAATTCAACAAGTTCTCTAGGTACATAGCAGAATGACAGTACCAGGCAATTCAACAAGTTCTCTAGGTGTCATAACAGAATGACAGTACCAGGGCAATTCAACAAGTTCTCTAGGTGACATAGCAGAATGACAGTACCAGGGCAATTCAACAAGTTCTCTAGGTGACATAGCAGAATGACAGTACCAGGGCAATTCAACAAGTTCTCTAGGTGACATAGCAGAATGACAGTACCAGGGCAATTCAACAAGTTCTCTAGGTGACATAGCAGAATGACAGTACCAGGGCAATTCAACAAGTTCTCTAGGTGACATAGCAGAATGAGCCAGGGCAATTCAACAAGTTCTCTAGGTGACATAACAGAATGACAGTACCAGGGCAATTCAACAAGTTCTCTAGGTGACATAGCAGAATGACAGTACCAGGGCAATTCAACAAGTTCTCTAGGTGACATAACATAATGACAGTACCAGGGTAATTCAACAAGTTCTCTAGGTGACATAGCAGAATGACAGTACCAGGGCAATTCAACAAGTTCTCTAGGTGACATAGTAGAATGACAATTCCAGGGCAATTCAACAAGTTCTCTAGGTGACATAACAGAATGACAGTACCAGGGCAATTCAACAAGTTCTCTAGGTGACATAACAGAATGACAGTACCAGGGCAATTCAACAAGTTCTCTAGGTGACATAGTAGAATGACAGTACCAGGGCAATTCAACAAGTTCTCTAGGTGACATAACAGAATGACAGTACCAGGGCAATTCAAAAAGTTCTCTAGGTGACATAACAGAATGACAGTACCAGGGCAATTCAACAAGTTCTCTAGGTGACATAACATAATGACAGTACCAGGGCAATTCAACAAGTTCTCTAGGTGACATAACAGAATGACAATGCCAGGGCGATTCAACAAATTCTTTAGGTGACTGATCAAACATAAACAGTTGAACAGATATTGGACAGCTTGTGTTTGACTTCAGCAGTTCTGAATAATCCGGATGTCATGTAATCAGTAATCATCCAACTACACAAGAACAAAGATTTTGAAGAAACTTTCAGGGAGGAAGCTAAATATTCCTTTTGGTTAATTTGAGAATATCTCGTAGAAGTATTTACAAAATCTGTAGATATAATGCGACGTTGGCGATTCTGAAAATTTGACGTGGATTACGAAATAACCCATCGTTGTGACGTGATATTTCAGGGTCGAGCGTTCAGCCTAAAGGAGCGTCAACTCCTGGGCATCCATGGCCTCCTGCCTCCCTCCATCCTCACCCAGGACCAGCAGGTGTTCATTGTGATGCAGAACTTCTACCGCTGGGACTCGGACCTCGACCGTTACATCTACCTGATGGGACTACAGGACCGCAACGAGAAGTTGTTCTACCGCGTCATCGCCGAGAATGTTGAGCTGATGATGCCCGTCATTTACACCCCTACGGTCGGGCTGGCCTGTCAGAAGTACGGGCTCATATTCCGCAAACCCAGGTACGTCTTGTGGGCGTTGTTGGAGGTTGTGGTGCGCTGTAGTGCAGTGGGTGGGGTGTTGGATTCTTTGTTGAGTCGAGTGGATCCCGTGTGTCGTGTTGAGTCTTTGATAAGTGTGTTTGCTGTGTGTTGGTTTAGTTTGCTCAGTATGAATGAGTACGTATCTGGCTTCTTAGTAATGTTTTTAATATATCTAAAACATACAAATAATATACATATTGAATGACATCGCCCATTTTTGAATTTGGTTAAAAAAACTGGTTCTGTGGTAACAACCAGTTTTGGTCTCACACTCTTGTGTCATGCAGCAATTTTTCTTTTTTGTTGCATTTTTTATTTTGTTGCTTATTCATTTTTTATTTTGTTGTTTATTAATTTACAAATTGTTATTATACATACATTATGCACATCAGCCATTACACTGTATAATTGATATTGCAGTGCATTCTCTTTTATGGTTTTGCTGAACATTGGAACAAACTAAATTGTCCCCATAAATCCTTCTGCATTATTAATTTGCCGACTAAATTATTGATCAAATATGATATATGTAGCAGATTGATAATGTTACTTTTGCAGTTGTGTCAGTTTTCTGCCCAAGTTTTCCAAACAGCACGGGGCTATTTTAGCAAAGGTGCACGTGAAGACCAGTGAACTATGATTAGTAAAAAGGCAGTTTGCAAAATATGGCTAAATGAAGTGTTTGTTGAGTTGTAGAGCACAGCTTTAGTTTACTGTCCCGGTACAAACGGATAGTACATTTATGTCATTTTATTTATTAGTATGTATTTTTTTAATGTATGGTTTGTACTTTTGTACATTGTAATATAATAATAATTATTATATTTAATGTAGGCATTAAAGTAGTTTGTGTTTATGACATATTTACGAATACAAGCACTGAGAGTAAACTTAGCAATCGTATTTGTGTGGGTGGGGCTGATTGGTCTGGTGGGCGAATGGTTATATATAAAACTATATTAATATAATTTGCGTGGTTTACTGGGTGGATGATTGACTACACTGTATTTTTTATAAATACACACATACACACACACACATACACATATATATATATATATATATATATATATATAATTTATATACACACACACCATAGAAATGTATAGCCATATCATTGTCTGTTTAGAAAGCAAGTTCTACTCATGATAGAATCAAAAGGTTTTTTAATTTCTTAATTCATCATTTTATATTCCTTGGCTGGCCATATTGGGATTTTAACCTGCTATATCTGGCAAATACATGTACAGTGTACCTTCAGGCTTCAGACTAACATCGTGGTATGTGGGTACCCTCAGGTGAATGTGACTGTTAACAGTTCATAATATATATTTATCGCATTTCATCAATGGACATGTTTTAGACTTTGAAGGGTAACTTTGTTGTTGTTGTGTGATTAGAAGTAGGAGAATCCAGTATCTATGCAACTTGGCATTATGGATAGTGGTGACCTTGGCATTATGGATAGTGGTGACCTTGGCATTATGGATAGTGGTGACCTTGGCATTATGGATAGTGGTGACCTTGGCATTATGGCTAATGGTGACCTTGGCATTATGGTAGTGGTGACCTTGGCATTATGGGTAGTGGTGACCTTGGCATTATGGCTAGTGGTGACAGGTAAATCATTAAAGGTAATTTAGGTTTTGTGACTTGTCTGTGAGAAACTTCACCGTCTGTCATCTGTCCCAGGGGGCTGTTCATCACGATTCAGGACAAGGGTCACATCTATGAGATCTTGTGCAACTGGCCAGAGCAGGACGTCAAGGTAAGTCACTGTCATCGTCATGTGGTCTGTGTCGTCCAGCAAGGTGAGAGTGAGAAAGGCTCTACAATGATGTTTGTTGGGTAATCTATGATTGTATTTAAAGTAAGAAATTGTATGAAATGAGAATTTGACAGGCCAATAAGACATATAGCGGTAATAAAATGTGCGTTTTATCTTCAAAGGCAGTCTGCTTTTCCTGGGCATGCATTACATTGGTAACCTCAAAACTCATATCTAAGTAGCATACTATATAGCAAATATAAAGATATTGTTTATTATTATTATTATTACAAATGTTTTCAGCAGCCAGTTTGCATGAGCAACTCGCTCCTACGACCGCTTGCACCGCTTACACCGCTTACACCGCTTACACTGCTGACACCGCTAGCACCGCTTGCACCGCTTGCACCGCTTGCACCGCTTGCACCGCTTGCACCGCTTACACTGCTTACACCGCTTGCATCGCTTACACACCGCTTGCACCGCTTGCACCGCATACACCGCTTACACCGCATTCACTGCTGACACGCATACACCGCTTACACCGCTTACACACCGCTTGCACCGCTTGCACCGCTTGCACCGCTTACACACCGCTTACACACCGCTTACACACCGCTTACACACCGCTTACACACCGCTTACACAGCTTCTCTTGTCTTAGTCTGTGTAGTTTGCCCCATTTAGTTTTATTTACGGACATTCTGTCATAAATGTTTTACTTAAAAATTCTGACTCAATAATTTTACAACAAAAACAAAGAGAAAAGTGAAAACAATATGTGGAAAAGGCAGAATGAGCATATGTTGTACCGCTGTAATATATTACCTTGGTAATTTGTATTCATATATAAACCAGGCTTGGTGTAAACGTGACTGCAAATGTTAATCGTGACAGTAGATTAATTACGACTGTGACAAAGATTAATAGGGTTGTGACTAGAATTAATCAGGTTTGTGACAGAGCCTAATTAGACATGTGACAAGGATTAATCAGGATTATGATGTTGTATTCTGGATCTGTGCTGCTTGTGTGCCCGCCAGGCAGTCGTTGTGACGGACGGGGAGCGGATCCTGGGACTGGGAGACTTGGGAGCCTATGGGATGGGAATCCCTGTGGGAAAGTTGGCACTGTACACGGCCTGCGCGGGGGTGAAACCCCACACCTGCCTCCCCATCACCCTTGACGTGGGAACCAACAGGGAGGTGAGAAACAGGCGTCTTTTATTATAAATGTAAACTTGTGTAGTTTTTTAGTATTTCAGTCATTGAAACTTTGCGATACCATCAAGAAGTGTTTAGAAGATCATTTGAAACTTGGGAAATTATGGTTGCATTGCTTTGCTCTAGTTCGCTAAGGTGGATATGTGTGATCCAATAGTCTTTGTGCAGCAATTGTAACAATGCTGAATAATTCCTGGAGAAGTAAATTTGATATTGATGACTTAGCATAGACAGCTCTGTTGGGGTCAAGTGTAAAATATATTGAGCAGTCATAAGGACTGATTACAGTTATATATATATATATATATATATATATATATATATATATATATATATATATATATATATATATATATATATATATATATATATATATTATATAAATATATATATATATATATATATATATATATATGTATTACATATATATATATATATATATATATATATATATATATATATATATAAAAAAAAATTTTTTTATATATAAGGACTTCATGTTAGGTTTAAACTATTGTACAGTCATATCTTGTTTATGAGCACAGTTTGGTCCCGAGGTTTTTCACTGGATAAACAAAACATATGGATTAGCGAGACCCCTTATTATACATGATATTCAAGATGATTCCCAAACAAAACATGCGGATCGTGACACGACCAGATTATTGAAACCTGGATAAACGGGACCTGACTGTACTTCATTTGATGTTTTGATTGCAAAGGAAAACACCTAGTTATTATGTCTCAATCATTACAACTCACTAGAGCTAAAGACAAATGGATGCCCCAGTGTAGATCTGACGGAAGGAGAGAACAAAATGTTCTGTTTAATCTGTTACACATTCTATTATTACTGTTGTTTCCTTAGAACCTGGCCAGCAGTACGAACTAGCCACGTGAATGTTGGGCGTGTGTTTGGTGTGGGTGTGTTTGGTGTGGGTGTGTTTGGTGTGGGTGTGTTTGGTGTGGCCCTGCAGTAAACCCTTGAGATCAGCAGTATCTTTCTTGACTTTTACGAATTAAAACATGAACATTTTCATCAGATTGGAAGAACACTATATTAAACAAGATTCCTTATTACACAACTAATAAGTTTCGACTCACATCGATGTGTCGTGATGAAGGCCATTGATGGCAATTGAAACAGTGATGCGAGTCAAAATATATTGGTTGTGTAATAAGAAATCTTGTTTTAATAATACAGTGTATATGAAATATGTTTTATTTTATCATTCAGGTGGCACTCTGTGTGGTGGCTCAGTGCTTGATATTTTGTTTGCTTCAGAGTCTGATTAAGGACCCTTTGTACATTGGTCTCCGACAGAAGAGGACCACGGGACCCATGTATGACGAGTTCATCGATGAATTCATGGCTGCCATTGTTCGCAGGTGAACGACCCCTTCTTTGTTTAACTCTGAAATTGAGCTCATTTGGGACAATCCATCTCTAAACAGAATATGTTGTTATGCTGAAGGAGCTTTTGAAAAATGTAAAAGGGTGCTGCCGAAAACACTATTTCTGCGTTATACGAGTGGAGATGTCCTGGTGGTGCCCCTGGTGTCAATATGTTTCACTAGACAAGATCACTGGAGTGAAATCTGATTTAAAGACCAACATTTAGCTTATAAGGGGTTAAGAAGAGTGCAATGGCTCAGGGGTAGAGTTCAGACTCTTGACTACGAGAACCCGGGTTCGAGTCCTATGCTGCTGTGTTTTTTCACTCTACATTGCTCCAGTTCACTTAGCTGTAGACAGTGGTGGATATGTGTACGAGCAGCCTTCGTGCATTAATTGTAGCATATGGCTGGATGCTTCCCAGAGAAGCCGAGATGGTGTTTGAGTGAACAGGTCTGTCAGGGAAGTAAAGTGTAAAACGCTTTGAACGGTCCTGAGGGCTGGATACTGCGCTATATATAGTAATTGTTGATTTGGTAAAGTAAACAAGTGGAGCAGTCTGCCATCAGCAAAAGCAACAGCTGAAGACATGTCAGTTTTGTTACGAATATAATGACATAAACTGTTTAGGTTTTATTTATGTATTTTAAACTGCACAACAGGGTTTTATGTTACGATTCGGGACAAGAGTACTGTTATATAGCGCTGCCTCCCTGGACTGTTCCAGTGTGTGACATTAGAGGCAGTGGGGAAGTTTATGTAGGTGATTTAGATGGTTTGATATATTCCAGGTATGGGCAGAACACGTTGATCCAGTTTGAAGACTTTGGCAACCACAACGCATTCCGCTTCCTGGAGAAGTATCGCAACATGTACTGCACCTTTAACGATGACATTCAAGGTATGATACCACAACAATAGTAGGATTTTACACAGCACGGGATATGTAGCCTAGTAACACTATAAATCACGTTTAATCTTTTTTACCTTGGTGCTGGTTGTTTTTTCTCAATATATGATAATTAACCTATTTCTTTCCAATTTATTGCCTAACATAGACTTAGCCTGGCTCCGTCGCTCCACAAGGTGCAGTAGACTTGGCTACACCCAAGTTGCTCGCCATAATTAATAAAATGAAAAAATGACCTATCCCCACAGCTCCCTCCACCCCATCCAATCACTGAGTCTCTTCTCTTCTTACTTGGCGCCGCCATTGTTTAAGTCTTGCCTTCACATAGCTCCGTATTTATCAGTTTTGTGAGCTGATATCATATTTTGTTTAAACAAAGTTACGGTTTATTGTTTTTCTTTTCACCTCTGCAATATAAAGGGCTGTTTTCAGACCACTTTTCAGTTGTATTTTTCGATTATTAGCAATTTTTCGACTTCGCCATTTCAATTTTAATGTAATTGTAATGGTGGACGACTCGCGAACACGCCACCATCTGCACTAGACTCATGCGCGGTGGCGATAATCATCCGAACAAGTGTCTCTTGTCACGGTATTACAGTCGACAACAAGTACGACACTTGATTAAGTATGGAATGGAACAGTATAAACACCGCTCCATTTCAGAAACTCAGGCGCCTGACACATGTAACATCGCTACAACCCGCGCTATTAGATGCACAGCCACAAGTGGGGCTAGCCTACAGACATGTAGCATATCTCGCGGCAGCTTTCTTAGGTTTTCTCCGGTGCCATCCCCGGAGATGGTCCAAGACCGTGACAGTTAGTCCATGTTGGAAGATATTCTCAACCGTCTTCGCGAACAGCCTATATTACCAACGCGCGATTAGCGATGGTTCAACCGTCATTGGGGGCGTGAATAATTGGCCCTGTTGTGCTACTGGAGGCCCAGTTTTGACCTGGGCGTTTGACGGAACTGCCCGGACAAAAATAGTCCCGCCAGTTGGATTCCCCAAAAAGAGAATCCGAGCACATCCAGCAGTCCATGTCAATGGACTTACGCCGACGGGTCCGGCCCGGGCGGAAAACCGGTGACATTCTTCCGGATAGAACGGAGACGAGGCCGGGGCCCGGAGGGCTGAACCGGAGGGCCGTAGCCCGAGGACTGGAGCCCGGAGGTCAGGCCGAAGCCGGAGACCCGGCCGGTTCTCCGGAGAGCCTGGAGATTGACCCCGTTCGGTACAGGTCACCGACCGAAGCCAATCAGAAACCGCCGCAGCCTGGGGGTTGATCACAACCGGGGGTTGATCGCAACCGGGGGTTGATTGCAACCGGGTGTTGTCAATATGCGTTACAACAATTGTGTTTCTCGACGTAGTCGAGTTTGCCCGGTCTCCGGGGACGGCAACCGAACAAACAGGCTGCAATTACGGGAAAAATTAGGCACATTAAAACCAGAGTTTGCATTCGCTGGCTCCACGACACGGGGTCCTGTTTCGCGACCCTGTAACCCACTCGCAGCTGGGAGAGCCGGTTTTCGGATGGCGAATCGATGTCGTTTCCACCAAATAATTAATGGTTGACTGGGTGTTGAAATGTTGGTCCCGGGAATACACAGGCGATTCCCGGACATGTCGGGGCGAAATCCATGCCTTTGAACATGCCCGACTACAACAGACCTGTCATTCATATCAAAGATGCAAGTATTGGGCAAAGGCCCGAAATGCGTGCTTTCATGCACAATTCAAACACTTGACCGTCAGTTGAAATATGGCATAGATGAAGAACGACTCCTGTTCCCAATATGGGCACCAAGATTCTACCTAGAAAGGTCCATGCCTTGGAGGGAGCACAAGCGCCTCCTCATTGTGTCGTTCAAACCAGGGCATAAACGAGACATTGTACCATCCACAATCTCCGGGTGGATCCGGAAAACGATTCTGGAGTACTACATAAATTCCCCACACCTCTCCTTGAGTCCCACAAGGTTAAGGTGCAACAGGTATGATCCATGGCTGCATCGTTCGCATTCCACAGACAGGCCTCCATGGAACAGATTCTGCGATCTGATACCTGGCGTTGTCATAACACCTTCACCGACTTTTATCTCAAGGACCTATCTCTCTATTCTGCCGATCTCATTCAACTAGGACCGGTAGTGGCTGCAGAATCAAATCTTCACCCAACATTAGAGATCATTGAGGTAACATTGTCTATATCCCACCATCCATTCACCTAGATTCTGCACCTTGTGAAGCGACAGAGCCAGGCTAAGTCTATGTTAGGCAATAAATTCTATATTTTTAGAATTAAAATATGTATTTATAAGTAACATACTTACCTGGCTCCGTCGCTTCACCATATCACCCTCCCTCCTTCCCCGCTATAGGGAGATTACCTATCACAGTATGAGCCTTTTTGCCAAGTGTGAAGAGAAGAGACTCGGTGATTGGATGGAGTGGTGGGAGCTGTGGGGATAGGTCATTTTTTCATTTTATTAATTATGGCAAGCAACTTGGGTGCGGCCAAGTCTATTGCACCTTGTGAAGCGACGGAGCCAGGTAAGTATGTTACTTATAAATACATATTTTAATTCTAAAAATATAGATTTTATCTTTGTGTTTGCGGCTGCTATCTTGTTAACTTTGCTGTCCGGTGAGTGGTCAGGCTTCTGCACCTTATGTCACTGCTGGAAATGACCCTTGAATCTGTCACTGTGCCGCAGGAATGCTGGCCAGTTGGCCATAATTTGTTGCTTGTTTTTAATTATTTATAGGTGTCTCAATACATAGTTATTAATAGTACATTATATTCAGTATTTATATCTGTAAACTGTTGTGTGTTGTGTCATCCTGCACCTGGCGACTGTCTCATGGGGGTAGAGAGACTGAACTTCATCAGTATTGGAACGCTGTAGCACAGTGGTTGGAGTACCAACCACTCAGTCTAATGAACCTAGTTTTCAGTCTTCCTTGCTCACTGCTGATTTGAAGCGTGTAATTTAATTCATCCGACATTGCTCCAGTTCACTCAACTGTGTAAACGCGTATCAGTCAGTGGGGCACATTTGTGCACAAATTACAGTAATTGCAGTTTTACTGAATGTATCCTAGAGTTGTCCGCACTGAACTGGTGTGATGAGTTGTGAAGTGTGAATCACCCTGAGGTGTGCTAAGAACTGGATAATGCACTACATAAGAACTATTTCAGTTATACGTACACTTTAAAAGGTTCTTTTATAACTCACCGAAAATGAGGACATTTGCATACGTGGTCCAGGCAAATGTAATGAATACTGAGCTGTTCCAAAGTCTGAATAATACACTGCATAAAATCGTGTTTAGTTACATGTCCACTCTTGAGATTGGTCTTTTTATAACTGACCCAAAATGAGGACATTTCCATTGCACAGTTGAGAGAATTGTGCAAAGACCCTTGAACAAAGAAACAATTGTCATATTCAACAGTAGGATTTGTCCACCATTGCCAAATAAAGAGTCCCCGGGCAAATAATAAAGACTGGCTGTTGTTTTAGTTTATTTGCACAGAACAAATTAGTAGTTAATAGTGAATATACCTGGTACTACAGCAGTGCATTACGTTTTTCATTTTCTAAGCAATACTAGCACAAATTTAATGTTTTGCTTACTTGGTAAAATAAATCCAGAATGCACCAACATTTTGGAACCAGTCACCAGATTGGGACGAAAAATTAGGTGTAAAAATAAATTAATTTTAATAACATATTATTTCTGAAAAGAAGCTCGATGTATGCATTTTATTGAATTTTCCACACAAGATAAGTTACAGTTAATGTTTCTTATGAGTTTTGGGACAATGCGAGGTAAATTTGTTTATCCATCCCAGGAAACAGTGTAATGTCTATGTGAAATTGAGTGTGACCTGTTGTGTGATGTTGCATATGAGGTGTCAGATATGAGGTGTTAGATATGAGGTGTTAGGTATGAGGTGTTAGGTATGAGGTGTTATATATGAGGTGTTAGATATGAGGTGTTAGATATGAGGTGTGAGATATGAGGTGTTAGATATGAGGTGTGAGATATGAGGTGTCAGATATGAGGTGTTAGATAAGAGGTGTCAGATATGAGGTGTCAGATATGAGGTGTTAGATATGAGGTATTAGGTATGAGATGTTAGATATGAGGTGTTAGATATGAGGTGTCAGATAAGAGGTGTCAGATATGAGGTGTCAGATATGAGGTGTCAGATATGAGGTGTCAGGTATGAGGTGTCAGATATGAGGTGTTAGATATGAGGTGTCAGATATGAGGTGTCAGATATGAGGTGTCAGATATGAGGTGTCAGATATGAGGTGTCAGGTATGAGGTGTCAGATATGAGGTGTTAGATATGAGGTGTCAGATATGAGGTGTCAGATATGAGGTGTTAGATATGAGACATTAGATATGACCTGGGTGTTGTTATGATGTGTGACGTTCCCCCAGGTACGGCAGCTGTCACCGTTGCTGGGATGATCTCGTGTATGAAGGTGACAGGAAAGAAGATGTGTGAGAACACATTCCTCTTCCAGGGCGCCGGAGAGGTAGAGTATTATCTCATCAACATCATCATCAACATCGTCATCATCATCATCAACATCATCAACAACATCATCATCATCGTCATCAATATCATCAACAACATCATCATCATCATTAACATCATCATCATCATGACCATGTCGGCCATTAGTGTCAAACATTAGTGGCTTCCATTATCCATTTCCAGGTGCTTATAGCTACCTCTGCTATCGTGAGGGCTTCTGTCTCTGCATCCATATCTTCCTGTAAGGAGTATTGTTTAGTATGATGCTAAATGTAGACAAACATTAACAACAAGTTAGGACAATTCAAACGCTGCAATAAATAGGTGAATTTGATGAACCGTTTTAAAATACTGATTATTTTATGTTGAAACTACCCCTAGTCTTTTTGCTGATGTTATTACCCCCGGTATGTGTTATTTGTGAAAATATGTTGTGATCATTACTGAAATGCCAGGGAAAACATAACATTGGTTAAAAGTTTGAATTCCAGGCATTGTTGCCTGATGCACACAAACACACGAATGCCATGCACACATGCAGTTACAAATACACATATACATGTTGTCTCATATTGTGGTTGCAGAAAGTGTTGCCGTAAAGTATAAATGTAACAACTGTGGACCACAGTTTTATATACATTCATTCATTGGATGACTAAACGTCTGTGGCGACTGAAAACCGAAATAAGTTTGTAATTTGACTTGGAATTTCACCTCCCCGATTTTCAGCACTTTGTCTTTAGGAAAAAAATGAAATGGATATGAAATTGGTGGAAGGAAACATATGCATTGACCAAGATTTTGTGTGCATAGTTGCGGGGTGACCCCACGATGACCTTGTCAGTTTGTGTTGTAGGCGGCCATTGGCATTGCCAACTTGCTGGTAATGTCAATGGAAGAAGACGGAATGGCGACGGAAGACGCAGTGAGCAGGATCTGGATGGTGGACTCCAAGGGTCTCATTGTCAAGGTGAGTTTATGGACGGCAATAAAAGATACATTTTGTTACTAATAGGCTGCATGGTAAACTACATTTTGTGTTACCAAATTGTGTTTATTTTGAAATCACGACATCGTAAACGGTGACCCTTTTGGTCAGTTGAATGCGATTTAATATATTATATCTTTACACGGACATGTAAATGTTTTAAGATTCATAAATCACATTTCAGTTGCAATCTCCGAGTTTGTTGCTTACACAGTTCCTTGTCAGATCTCGTAGATTTGTAACTACCAATGTCTACCATGCACTTTGTGTTTACTCCTAACCCAGTGCCGTACTTTCCTGCCGTTCACGTCAACTGCCTAAGCATTGTTATTAATGCTATGTTCCTTTTACAGGAGGATTACGTCACTTTATAATTAAAAAAAAATATTTTTAGTATTTATTTAGTAATACCCGTAATATTCTCAAAGCTCTTTACAGTCAAAATTCAATCAAATTATTTATTTAATATATACATTTTTTATTTTATTCTAGAATTTAAATTATGCAGTTCTATGTAAAGCATCTGAGAGCATTTTATGTTGGCACTATATAAATTCCTATATTATTATTATATTAAATTTTTATCATTAAAAACTGCCAAAAATGGACTTCAGATAGTTGGCGAGATAATAATAATAATGTTTATTTTGTATAGCACCAAATCAAGAGCATTCATAGTGTTTAGCCTAACACACACACACGCGCACGCCACACGCCACACCACACGCACACACCGCACGCGCACACACCACACGCCACACGCACACACGCACACCACAAACACACATACACACACGCACACACACACATACAAAATAAGACAAATTTAACTAAATAAATAGATAAATTAATGATATTAGTTTAAAGGCTAAAGTAATAAATTATAATGAAAATAGAAACATAAAAGACGAGAGAGTGTTTGTGCCCGTAGGACCGTCCGACTGGGGGGATCACGAGTCAGAAGGAGAGGTTTGCCCAGGACCACGCCCCCGTCAACAGCCTGGAGGAGGCCGTAGCTTCCATCAAGCCCACCGCCATCATTGGTGAGTAGTCCACTCTCTCACAACACCCCAGGGGTTGGGCGCATAACCTCACAAAGTGCCACAAGATGTGTGTTGTTACATACGGGTCGTCACTGAATGTCATAAACATTTAACATTTTGTTCAACTTGTTGAGTTAAACAAATATTGAAACAAGTTGTGCGTTCTACGAAGTGGGGCAGAAGTAAAACCCTGCAGGTACACTTTCAAATTAAAAACTCCCTAGATTTTAGAAATCATAAACTGAACTGCACTGTCGTGCTATTTTGGATATAAGAACTGGGCAGTGCAGTAACAACTGTTTCTCATCAGTAGAACCTAGCAGCTAATGGCTATAATTTTTGCATCCATTTTGTATCATTCAAAATGACAAGTCGCATGGACCATATTAGTGATGGAAAGTAGATATGAACTAACGTAATGTTTTATTAATATTATTGCTATTTTTATATTATTAATTGTAAACACATTATGTTCACGTATGTTTTTTAATATTACAGAAGTGGCTCCATGTTAGTGATACAGTCAGTGTCTTAATGGGAGTCTCCCTGACTATTGATGTTTGTTCTCACTTATATTTTGTTGATGGTATTATATTGGTCAGAATAACTGAGTCTGACTCTAACACAAAATGTTACATTTCTTTGCAAATTTATTACACAAATCTGACATACCGTATTGTCCCTAAGAGATGCGCACTACCTAATAGATGCCCACCCCCTTTTTTAGATGTGAAACAATCCATGAAAATCTATTTGAGTGATGCAAAAATGCAACAAAGTAGTGGTGGTGATGATGATGGTGATGGTGATGGTGATGGTGATGGTGATGGTGATGGTGATGGTGATGGTGATGGTGATGGTGATGATGGAAAAAATGGTTTATGTTACACTACTTAGATTCAATAAGGGGTTTGCCCACTACCTTTGCCAGTGTTGATATTTGACACAACAGGTAATGTCTCCCCAACAAGAAGAGTTGTAATCATCAGTACATGTCTGGTTGTGTACTTGAAACATCACCTGTTGGCTGTTACTGGTCTTACTGCTGTTTTGTGTGTGGTCTGGTGACGTTGTTACCTGACACTGCCACCTTTGACAGTCATAGTTCCACTGCCATCTCTTTTAGTCTGTGTTCTTTGCCACTGTCAAACTTAGCACAATTAAAATGTATGACGTCTGTCGTCGCATTGATACAGGTTTTAAGTTTATCTGCGTTTGACATCAGGTGTCGCCGCCGTTGCGGGAGCCTTCACAGAGCGCATCATCCGTGACATGGCGCGCTTCAATGAACATCCAATCATCTTCGCCCTGAGCAACCCGACCAGCAAGGCTGAATGCACTGCGGAACAGGCCTACACATTCACTGAGGTGAGTTAATATCATCAGTACAGTTCAGGGAATTCCCGATGTGCTTTGTCTGGTCGACACCTGAGTTACGCTGCTGACAAAGCGTCCTGGTTTGTGAGAAACCACATCCTTTGGCTCTCTTTGAAAGGTGCACAATGTGTTCAGCTAAGTGCACTGGGTGTTGTGAAATCTGTGGTGGGGCAGTATTTTTGCTGAGTAATACCTTTTATGATCTTCCTTGTATTGTGGCACTCTATAGGAAACGTGCATCTAAGCACGTGTTCCTATACCACACGTCTTCCTCATCACAAACGTGTCATATTTTTAATGAATAAACACGAAGTCAAAAGCATGGGCTATTTCGAAGCCTGGTAATGAATAAACACAGACTATCACTAAGATTGTCACCGTCATCCAATGGCTTCACACAATTTCAGTTTGGTTTGAAGCTAGTTTGCTGGCTACTTTGCTGGTTTGGTAGATTTAACATTTTGGTAGAAGTTGTAATATAACAGATTCGTTTGAGTTTAACTGTGCACATCAATACAGTAATAACAACACTGTGAGTGGAATGATCAGAGACATCTTTGTTGACTGTTAACAATGGTACTGCAGTGAAGAGGGCCAGGGACCCAGGGTACAGTTCAATGGAGTGCAACACAGTAAACCCAAAGTGGCAGCGGAATGAACAGGAACATGCAGTGGAGACATCTAGGGACCAATCTCAAAGATAATTTACTTTTTGTGACGGCACATTTGGTTTTATTGCATCGGTTATTGTGGGACTTTCTGGATTTTGGGTTGTGGATTTTTACAGTATATCGTCTCGTAATTGTTTCCATGTATTATAATATGTAAAATAAGTAAAGATTTTATGATGTGATCCGATCGAAAGAACAGATCTCTGATTCTGTTGCTGTCAACAGAAATATAAATTGTACTATAATGGTTAAACTGTGAATGTATTTACGCAGAAGAGATGCACTGTGTACACGTTTATATTGATGTCAACAATTACATTGTTGTGTGATTATGTTAGAATATTTGCATCGTTTTCAGATGTGGATTTAGATGAAGACTTTAAGAAATTATCAAAATCCATTTGTGAGTGAAAAGGTGTTACTCTTGTTTGTAGGGTCGGTGTATATTTGCAAGCGGGAGTCCCTTCAACCCGGTCAAGTACAACGACAAAACCTTCTACCCCGGACAGGGCAACAACGCTTACATCTTCCCAGGTGTCGCCATGGGTATCACCCTTTGTGGGGTACGACATATTCCTGAAGGCATATTCCTGAAGGCAGCCGAGGTGAGATTGGTACATGGTTGTGCAAAACACCTGTTTAAACTAGTTACTCTCTGTGGTGGATATGTCGTTTCTAAACTTTGTGTCTAGAGAAACTGAGAAAGTCATACACATAACATATGTGTATGTGATAAAGATTTTTTATATATCATCCAGTAATCATAGAAAACATGCACAGTGTTTTTGGCAAATGTGGTTTAAATGTATGTAACATAACGCCAATAAAAATATTCCAGAACCACGTAAAAGGTTGCAAAAATATTGGATGCATATCGCAGCAGATATTAGGTATGTTTTGCAAAATAAACGTGAACTGAAAAGATTCAGGCATCTTTAAGTTCAGTTAAGGAGGCACTTTTAAAGTGAGGGCACCAGTTCCTAGGTTTCATTTTTTCATTTAATATTACGTCCTTACGACTACAATATGAATGTTGACGGTTTAGTGCTTGCCATTTTGTGTTTAGTTACTTTACACTGTTTGTTTGTGTCAAAAACAAGACTGATTGGCAACAATGCTGAGATGCAGTAAACCTGAGACAAGCAGAGTTAAAACTGCAATGCCCTTTGATGTTTATCTTTCCCACGTGCTAATCAGCAGACTTCCTGTTACAAATTACTGCTCTGCCAATTTAGGTCAGATGAGGTGGCACCCTCCCTTTAAATTTAATTGGTGAGACAATTTTTATTTACTTGAGGAGAAACCTTTAATTTACAAAAAGAGACATCTTTAATTTACTTGAGGAGACACCTTTAATTTACTTGAGGAGACACCTTTAATTTACTCAAGGAGACACCTTTAACTTACTTGAGGAGACACCTTTAATTTACTCGAGGAGACACCTTTAACTTACTTGAGGAGACACCTTTAATTTACTCAAGGATACACCTTTAACTTACTCGAGGAGACACCTTTAACTTACTCGAGGAGACACCTTTAACTTACTCGAGGAGACACCTTTAACTTACTCGAGGAAACACCTTTATCTTACTCGAGGAGACACGTTAAATTTACTTGAGGAGACACCTTTAAGTTAATTGAGGAGACACCTTTATTTACTTGATGGGACACGTTTAATTTAATTGAGGAGATACCTTTAATTTAATTGAGTAAATACCTTTAATTTACTTGATGGGACACGTTTAATTTAATTGAGGAGACACTTTCAACCCAACAGTAGCCTGTGTTCATCCCTTATCATCCCTTACGTGATCTGCTGTAGGTGTTGGCCTCTCTGGTGACGAAGGCAGACTTGGATGAGGGCAGAGTCTACCCTTCCCTTGGAAAGATCTTCCAAGTGTCCGTGCTGATTGCCATCAAAGTCGCCACATACGTCTACGAACAGAAGCTGGCGTCTCACTACCCTGAGCCCGTGGACAAGGAACTGTTTGTCCGCTCCCACCTCTACGAGACTGAATACGAGAGCTTCATCCCCGACACATACGATTGGCCAGAGTCAAGTCTGTGATGGGATGACGATAAAACAGAGTGTCTCATTGGATGATGCAAAAAGAATTTGGATTGGATGAAATTGGATGTGATCAGTGTCATAATAAATGTTCTAGTTGATTGAGGATTATTTTGTTGGTGCAGACGCACTTGTTAAACTGCTGCGGGTGGAAGATGGTTAACGGAAATCGTTTTTATGAATTTGGGAGAAATGTGTAATGGAGAAATAGTTGTACCTGCAAAGAAAACATTCCTATAAAACATACAGTTGTATATGGAATTTGGCGGTTAGTTATGTGAAAAATATGTTTCCTTTTATCATTACTTCCCTGTATCCTCAGTGTGGTTCCCTCGGCAAATGGGAGTAATCATATTAATTTTGGCAACAAATGCATTTATGAATTCAACAAACTTGCTGCTTAGACTGATTCGTTCTTGATTTTGTTCTCTCTGAACTATAATGGATGGGTAGTGATATACTGTCACGCACACAAGTAAGACTGACTGCTATTGGTGGTAGTGTTTTAATCTTTTGTTGGGCAGATGACAGCTGATAAACACAGGTAAATACTCAACTGAGATATGAGTTTAACGCACAATCCCCCATGAAGCGTACAAGTTAATTTCAACTATTTTCTGTCATTTCTTATTTTGGTGCCATAA